>SJYA01005394.1:0-25633 GCA_006410615.1 Neotragus moschatus
TATAAGCAAACCTGAAAATAAAGAAAATGGATCAGTTTCTGGAAAGACTGATTCCCCCATGTCATTCTTGCTTGTTCTCCGTTTTTCTGGCTTAATTCCCATCTGGAGTGTGGGTGCTCGCCAAGCCTGCTAATTTTGCCCTGGCTTTTAAGATCCACCCGAGAGGGAGCCCAAGGAAGGGCACTCTCTGCTATTCAAGTGGGTGCTGGTGGCCTACATAGGTGGTGCAAGCTTCTTGTCTCGAAGCTTTATTGGTATCCCACGTAAATGAAGTTATTCAGCCTCTTTTTCTCCACTAATTTTCCTACTACACTATTTCTTTCTAATCTCCCTCTATATCTTTAATTAAGCAATTAATCCCTAGGACGCTGACTCCATCCCCGCTTCAAATTACCCTGGATCCACCGGGGCTGGACCCCGGCACTGCGGGGCAGCTAAGCCCACACACCACAACTACTGAACCGTGTGCCCTAGAGCCCATGCATCACAACAGGAGAACCCGCTGCAATGAGAAGCCTGCACACTGCAACTAGAGAGTAGCCTCCATAGCCACAACCAGAGAAAGCTCTTAGAGCAGCAGCAAAATCCCAGCACAGCCAAAAGTAAACAAATGGGGGGAGGGGAGAACTCAAGCCCAGAAAAAAGTCAAAAGATTAGATAAATAGATTAGATCCAGCAGTGAAACACTCAGGAGGAACGTGCTTGGGTGTGGGCACACCAGCACAGGTGTCTACTGTGGACAGCACCTGTCTGTAGAGGTGCAGCCGGCTGACCGCCTGGACCAGGTAGTCTTTGGCTGCTGACCACCGAGGGTCACAGTCTGCAGGACAATCCTCTCCGACATCTTCATCCTCGGAGGAGCGAGACAAGGCTGAGCACAGCATCTGCTCCAGGGAACTGTCTGTGGGGATCTGCCAATGACACGGGAACTATTTAGAAATCAGCGTGTTTTTCCTGGGATGTTTTTCTCCTAATAATACCACAATCTTGCCAAAGAAAAAGCTCTGACATTTGTTTGACTGAAGACATAACAAGTTGACGGCGCACTATTGTCCGCATGCATTTACCTGGAAGGGAGGCCTTCAGAGTGCAGGAGTAAGCTGATGACCCTTTTCAGGAGAACAGCAGTTTCACTAGGACACGGGATGATTTCAGAAACTGTTCATCTCCACTCCCTTGGGCCAAAGGCACCCACGGGCTGACCCAGTTTAACTGATACCTTGGACTCACAAATTTACTTGGCCAAAATCGTTTTCTAAGTATCAGAGCTGGATGAAGTTGGATCAGTGTTCTGGGCCAGAAATTACTTAATATTTTGAAACCAAACCTCCTTTATTGCTGTGAATGAACTTCACATGAAGTTTCTCTAATACAATGCCATTAAAACATGTATGAAAGTTCTTGTTGGAATGAACTGTGTTCCTGTATTACATCGTTTTATAACAATCATGGTGTCATCCTATCTGGAGGTGGGGAAGGGGTCTGCAGGAGTGGGCACAGGAAGGAGACAGGGCTACAGTATTTGGCTCCTGCCCTGCAAGAAGCAGAAGCACCCACAGATGTGCCAAAAGACTAAAGGGTCAGCAGGTAAGGGCCTCCCAGCCCCTCAGGAGCAGCTGCTAGTGGGGCCTGGAGGGGTCAGTGGGTCAGAGCCCCTGATTTTGCAGTTTGGAAAGTGAGGCTCCGATCTGGTGAAGCCAGCTGGTTCCCCAGACCCCAGGCATCACTCTGCCTGGAAAGCAGTCCTTTCATGCCCTCTGCCCCATCTGGACCCCACCGCCTTCACAACCTCCCACCCTCAGGGGCCTGGCTTGTCCCCCTGCTGCCTCGAGGTGTTTATCACATCCAAACTGAGGCGGGATCACATGTCAAGAAAAAAGGGAAGGAGCAGTTCTAGAACAGTCAGACACAGCAGCATCCCGCCCAGTCCAAGGAGCCAGATTTCAGTAAGGGAACTCCTGCCCTGAGGTCCCAGGAGAAGGTTCTAGAGTCCCCCTCGGGGAGAAACCCAAAGTGTGAGAGCAGCTGAGCATGTGTACCTCCTGAAGGTCAGCAGAGTAATTCAGGACTCGTTCTGCGTGAAGGTCATCAAAGCCAAATCGGGATTTCAGGTCAGCCTGAACCTGCTGTGGGTCCCACATCAGTTCCTTCACGGACAGGCTGTAACCTGACTCTGCAAGACAACCAGTGATTTATGCCATTGGCTGCAGCACCACTGTGACAGGCTGAAGGTCATTTAGAAAATGATGTCTTTTCCACTTTGAACAGAAACACAAATACAGTGCAAAGGCCAACTGGACCGTTCACAGGAAGGGCTGCTACTGCTAAGTCACTTTAGTCGTGTCCAACTCTATGTGACCCCATAGATGGCAGCCCACCAGGCTCCCCTGTCCCTGGGATTCTCCAGCCAAGAACACTGAAGTGGGTTGCCATTTCCTTCTCCAATGCATGAAAGTGAAAAGGAAGTCACTCAGTCGTGCCTGACTCTTCGCGACCCCATGGACTGCAGCCTACCAGGCTCCTCCATCCATAGGATTTTCCAGGCAAGAGTACTGGAGTGGGGTGCCATTGCCTTCTCTGCCCAGGAAGGGCAAACAGAAGCTAATCCAGAGGTATGGAGATTGCAGTGATATATCACTTGCTTCCTTACATGCTCAGTCATATCCAATTCTTTGAGACCCCATGGACTACATATAGCCTACCAGGCTCCTCTGTCCATGGAATTTTCCAGGCAAGTGCACTGGAGTGGGTTGCCATTTCCTCCTCCAGGAGATGGTCCCGGCCCAGGGATCAAACCCTCATCTCCTGCATCTCCTGCGTTGTACTACTGGCACATAAATGACCACAAATTTCTAGAGGGTAATTTGATAATGGGCTTCCCGGGTGGCTCAGACAGTAAAGAATCTGCCTGCAATGCAGGAGACCTGAGTTCAGTCCCAGGGTTGGAAAGATTCACTAGAAAAGGGAATAGCAAGAAGTTTATGAAAGTCACATATTGAACCCAATAATTTTGTTTTAAAAAATCTATCTCAAGAAACCTAATAAGATGCCTGAAGGAAAAGTCATGAACCACGATATTACTGCACTGATTTTACACTATTTAAATATTGAAAACCAACTCAGTGTCTAGCGCTGGAGGAGGGAAGGAAATTTGATTTATTTATAGCACAAAATACTGTGGAGTCTTTAAAATCATATTTATAAAAATTATTTAAAACCAAAGAAAAAGTTCCCCCGCAACAGAGCTAATCAAGATATAAAACTCATATGGTACCCAAGTAACCCAGCAATGCCATACAGAAGTGGCAACCCCCGCCCCAAAATCTATACCCTAGACCTCCAAGGTCAGGTGATCTCTGGTGAGTATGGTCTGGCAACTCCAAAATTAAAAGTGCATAAATTCCAAGGTGAACCTGCATCCAGAAACCGAGGTCCAGGTCATTTCAGATCATGATTCAACAAGCGTCAGCTGAGTCCTACAGCTACACGAGCCTCCACCACAAGCCCTCCTACTAGACTTCACGTGCCCTGAAACTAATGCGTGAAGATGACAGAAAGTCAGGGTCACAGGGAACTCTGGCTAGGTTCTGAAGTGGGAGGAGGGGGTGGCTACCCAGGAACCTGGCTTGCAAAAGAAAAACAGGTTCTGAGATTAAAATGAGCACTTCCTGAGTGTGCAGAGGTGCGAGGCAGGAGATATTGGTCATAGTACAGACTTTCAGTTAAAGGTAAATTCTGGAGATTTCCTGCATGACACTGGGATTACAGTCAACAATGCTGTATTACATCCCTATTACTCAGACATCATTATCACCCAAAAAAGGCAACTGTGTGAAGTGCTGTATGTTTTAAGTAACTTGTTTTCGGTGATCATGTTACCAGGTATACGAATATCAAATCATCACCTTGTACACTTTGAATATACACAATTTTGTCGGCAAAATAAAAGAAAATGAAAATTTAAGGAAACAAGAAAGGATACCCGGGTCAAGCTAAGTCATTTCACCTTTTCCTGTGGAAAGACTATCTATTTGGTTGGGGTGAGCGGGTGGTTCTAAATCCATATCACCTTTCTCCTTTTATTGTTTTTCAAATACTTCAAATATTTTTCAAATAATAGGAGTTCAGGAGGGAGGAAAGGCTAAAATCAAAGAACTAATGGGACTTCCCTAGCAGCCCAATGGATTGGGCTCTGTACTTCCTTTAGGGGCCCAGGTTTCCATTCCTGCTCAGGGGACAAAGACCCCACAAGTCAAGTGGCACAACCGAAAAAAAAAAAGAACTAATGACAGGTCTGTTCTTAGAGAGCACAAGCCCAAGAGTTTCAAAATCAGTTATTTTTTTTAATTAAAAATAACATATTTAATTAGAAATGACTACAGAACTTTGGTAGAAAGTCAAATTGTTTTGAGTTCCAAATTTTCAGTCTACCTCTATCAGAAACAACTGATTCTTTCTTGCATTTGATATTTTATTTAAGTCATTTCTCTGAATAGCATGTGAGCTCTGTGGTGGCTGCTGATCAATTTAACCAGTACCACAGTGAAATGTCACAATAGTGGTAAGATGCCCATACCTGTGGCCACTGCTCCACACTCCTGCAGGAATGCCAGCGTTGAAGCAGCCACCTTCAGCACCATTTCAGAGACCCTGGAAAAGGTGTGGTTGAGTGGCAGCCAATCTAAATCTTCTAGGGCAGATAAGGAACTGGAAATGAAGCAGAAGCAGAACACCATTAGCAAAACAGGTGGCACCCCCCTGGCCCGCCCCGCCCCACTCCAGCAGGATGTGGCTGGAACTCACAGGGCTGGAGTGTGGTCCTGACTCCCTGGACCAAAAGTTAACGAAAGTTAAGCGCTTTCTTTGGTCCACTCAGGAAGCCAACAGGTGCCAAGTGCTGTGACCTCAGAAAAGTCAGCCTACCTGTGTCAAGTTTGGACACTCAGTCTAATATCCGGGGGCCCCCTGCCTACTGTGGGAAGCCTTGTTCAACTTCATAGTGTTCTGATTCTGAGTTATGCACCAGAATGAAGGGGTAGGAGTCCCTGGTTCCCCCCACCTACCCCTCCCCAGTTCTGCCTGTACCTCAGCCCTGTCTGCATCTCAAAGTCCCCGTCTGCACCCCTGGACACTCCTGCCTGCACATCCAAGCACCATCACACCCTTCACCTTACACTCCTGTCCACAGCAGCCCCTGAACCACCCAGGGACCTAGGGGTGCACAGTCCAGTGGGGAGAGCTGCCCTCCATGGGGGTAGGGAAGGGGCCTATGGAGCTCTCAGAGTGGGCTCTGGCCCCTTGCACAGGGAGCTCTGGGGTGGGGAGAGGGGCTCTGCTGCAGAGGCCAGGGGCCCCCTTTGGAAAAAGGACTCCTCCCCCCTGGCTTGAGGGCAACACTGACTGCTCTCACTGATGGCAGAGAAAACAAGTCATGGTTTAAAAACTGGAAAGAATATAAACCTTTACTAATAAAATACCCTATTGGCACAACAGATTTACACAGAGTCCAATTTGGCTAGGGGAGGAAGACCACATTATTAAAATGTGGAAGCCACCTGGGAAGGGGTCCTCTCAAAGGTCACCCTGTTATGGAAACCATGGTGTCAGAAAGAGATAAGCAGCACTCAAAGACGCAGAACAGCCGGGTTTATTCAGCACCGTCGGGGGCCCAGCAGACTCACCTCCAAAGGCTGAGTACCCCAGCTTTGTTCTGGGTACCTTTTACACACAGTAACTCTGCCCAAACCGCAGATGCCTCCCCTCCCCAGGCAGCCCTAGTTTCCATGGGTGTAACTAGTAAGCAAGAACACAGAAGTGAGAGCGGTGATTGATGAGCAGCAGCTATTTAAAACAAGATAAGGGAAAGGAGAGCAAAGAGTTGTTACTTTAATTGGGGGCTTAAAGCTCGCTCCTATCTCAACCAAGGGTAACATGGGGTCAGGTCCATCACAGGAGACCAGCGTGCTGCTCCACGAACCACAGCTGGTAAGACTGAGTTAGCTGTTTTGGTAATATCTGGGGCTGCTGCAGCATCATTTACTAAGAAACTAAAGTGTTATTGTTGCAGGGAGAAGTCAATTCTGACTCTTTGTAGGAACTGTTTCTTTGACTTGCTTTCTGTTGTTTTTTTATTATTATCAATAATAATAATTATTATTATCATACGATGTCCTGCCTCAGAGAATCCTGCCCCTCTGCCTGACTGTTAAACTAAAGTGCCTTTGTTCAGAACCCTGTCCACCCCAAGATGGCAGAAAGAAAAAAATTAATACATCCCCCTGCCTGAGGCTTGCCATTCTAGGAGATACTTGCAAGATTAAGTGGCCTCTTTACTCTGTTTCCCCACCGTCCTCCATCTGTGATCCATAAAAAAACCTGGCATCCAGACCCCGACAAGACGGTAGCTTGCTATCTTCTCGGGTAGTTTGCCACCTTCTCAGGTAGTTTGCCACCTTCTCGGTAAGCCAATCAGCCTTCCGAATAAAGTCGGATTCCTTGCCTCAACACCTCGTCTCTTGAATTCATTATGCAGCGAGCAGAGCAAGCTTAGCAAGCTTGGACTCAGTAACATTAGGTTCATGTCACATCTCCAGTAATGAAAAGCTCAGAAACAACCGAAGACCAGTTATAAATTGTCAAGTAAACTGCAATCTACGGTACCTTATCAAAATGGAATGTTACTCAGCCAGTGATGATGCTCATCTGAAGACTATCAGGACCCAGGAAACGTTAATGTTGCAACGTTATATTGTTTGAATCAGGGAGCACAGGCCCTGAATAGCGTCACTGCACTTACGTAAAATATTTATACAGGGAATACGAGGCAGGCGTGGAGAAGCAAGAGCTCGGCCATCTCTGGGTGACATAATTCTAGGGACATAAAGCCTGTTTTTCTTGTAGCAATCACTCAGAGATGCATTTTCCCGTTAAAAAGTGAGGAGGAAGAAACCAACACAACATGGCTAAGCAATTATCCTCCAATTAAAAATAAAATTAAGAAAAAGAAGAAGATACAAAAAAAAGAAGACCCAGCGCAGCCAAAACTAAACAAAGCAAAACAAACAACAACAACCAAAAAAAAAAAAAAAAGTGAGAAGGATAAACCAAATCCTCTGTAACTGGTTACAGTTTCTCATTTTAACTCACGTCAGAACCGCGTGGAGTAGGTGTCCTCCTGCGAGAACACCATCTGCAACGTGGAAGGGGTTCGCGTAGAGCCTTGGCAGTAAAAGCAGGAAGTCCCAGAGGTGAGGCTGTTGGTGGAGGCTCTCTAGCTTCCCAATCACTTCCTCGGTCTTATTGAGATCCATCTGATGGAACAAAAAGCCACGTGAGAGTGGGGAAGGCACAGGGCCACAACAGCTGTAAGAACACAGAAACCCTGGGCGCCAAAGCCGCGCCTCCTGAGTCACTACTTTGAACAGACCTGATTTTAAATTTACTCTGTGAGGTTGGTTTTTTAACTGTTGTGGAAGTTCGAACTGGGGAACAGAGGTGGACGTCTGTTTTTGTAACAAGCTGAACCAGTTTCTAAGATGTTGAGCTAGATTTTGGAAAGAGATGATGAATTGTTCAAATCTGAACAAAACTGGAATAGCTGTTATTATTTGGGTTTTTTCTGTTCTTGCAGCTGAGCACAATCATGACTATATCAGTTACAGTGTCAATAACTGAATACTTTGCTCTCGGGTCTCGAATGGACCATGTTATAGCTCTTAGACAAATCACTGTTACAGCTCAGTGTTACACTTCCATCCTCCCCAAAATTCGTCCTCCCCCCCACGTACAACCATGTGACCAAAACTATGTTCCACACTGTCAAATGTCCCTTGGAAAGCAAAATGTCCCCCAGCGATGACTGGGGCCTTATCTGAAGGCTGTGTATCTAATGCAAGACAAAGGCTTGTGCCATACACATGAATTTTTTTTTTTTTTTTTTTTTTTTGGCTATGCTGTGTCTTGTGATATCTTAGTTCTCTGACAGGGACGGAACCTGGGCACCCTCCAGTGGAAGAGCAGGGCCACTTGCCCTGCGTCAGCCAATGCCATGTCCACCCTTTCTGGGTTTCTAAACTCACGACCTTACTGAAAAAAAGTAAACTCGTCTTTTAATTCATCTCTTGCATGATTCTGGTTATCTCAAATACAGCTTCTATACAGTGTTAACTAGCAATCAAATCACTAGAAAGATGTGTTTAAAGAATAAACTTAAAATCAGTGCTTCGAACTTAACCATGGTGGAAGAAGAATGTTGCCTGTCGTATCAGTAAACAGGGAATGCTGCAGCCGTCAAGACAGCAGGCGCTGATCTGAGACCACTCTCCCACACCCCCATGCCGCACCCTTCCCCTGTGCACCCTGAGGAGGTTCAGGACAGAGAAGAGCCAGACACTGGCCGCAGATAACTAAGAATCACATGCAAAGGGCGATCTCAATGAGCCCAGACTCTTGCGTCTTCCCATGCGTAGGGAGGTCCTGAGCTCACTCACACAAGATGGGCTTTCTCCTTAATCAACAGGAATCTTTTGATGTTCCAACTTCCCCGTCTGTGCTGCAAAAATTCCTACATGTCCAGGTTCCTCCCTTGCCTCTTCAGAGCAGTTCCTCAGAGAGAACTGAGAGACTGTAAGTGTATGTGAAAGCGTTAGTCACTAAGGCATGTCTGACCCTTTAGAGACCCTATGGACTGTAGCCCACCAGGCTCCTCTGTCCATAGAATTCTCTAAGCAAGAATACGGAGTGGGTTGCCATTCCCTTCTCCAGGGGAATCTTCTCAACCCAGGGATCAAACCTGGATCTCCGGCACTGCAGGCAGATTCTTTACCATCTGAGCCATCAGGGAAGCTATCCCTGGCTTAAGTCCTCAGCAAGTCACTGGATAAAACATAGTTCTTAAAAAAAAAAAAAAAAAATATTTCTTGGAATTCCCCAGCGGTACAGTGGCTAGAACTCTGTGCAGGGGGCATGAGTTCCATCCCTGATCAGGGAACTAAGATCCTTTGGGCCATACAATGCAGCCAAACACTCAAAAATTAAAAATATTTTTTAAAACATAGTTCTTAACTTTTTTTTTCTGTCAATGCCATCATGTCTCTGAAGACTAAGTTTCAAACTTTTGTTAAAATACTTACTGTTAAAAAACTGGAACCGTAAGGAGAATCTACAAAAAGAAGACATCAGAGATTAGTTCAGGGAGCAACCAGACAGCACATGCCAATCACCTATTCTAGCTCCAAAATCAAATGCCAATCACAGAGTCCTACTCTGAGAGATGATTACAACAACCTGAGAAGTAAATCTGAAGGCAACAGTCTGTCCTTCCAAAACACATTGATGTTAAATAAATTCCAGGGAAGTGATTTAACTGGTAAACCAAATTTCAACCATTTGCCATTAATTATTTATTGGAATAACCAATAAATTAAATGGAGTTACCAAATAACCATCTATTATTTTCTCAGTCTCCAATTCCACAGGCATTGTGAACATACAGAACAGGACAGAGAGAATAAAGGGAGAGTAAAGAAAAGAGAAAGAAAAAAATTGAAGAGGGAGAGAAACATGAAAGTATGGCTTACGACTTTTCAGATTATATTTGGAATCTGGTTGTGATCAAATAAGAAATATGTGCTGGTCTCTGCTTTCAGCTCCTAACACAAGCTTCTAGAACTCTCATTTCCTAAGTGGAGGGTTTGATGGGAGCTTCTCTTTGTGTATCAGTCCTTGTTTCTGACAGGAGAGCTTCAAAAAGCCCTGAGACCTCCAAGAGATGAGAGTGCCTCTGAACACTAAGGACATGCCTGGGGGCTTGGATGCCCAGATGGCTTCACTGGAAAAGCCGAGACACATTTCTGAGACAGGCTGGAATTAGGTCCTACTTGGGACAAACATCTCCTGCAGCTGGGCCAAAGTATCAACAACAGGATCCGAAAAGCCCAAAACCCAACTGCAAAGCAGTGTCCGGAACATGATCCCTGCAGACAGCGCCTCCCAGCGGTGCGCAGATCACCCAGCATGACCCCCTGACCCGCCCCCACCCTCATCCCACCGAAGGGAGCCTGGCACTGATTCTTGCTCCCTTCTGCTGCAGCAGGGGCCTCAACAAAGCCTCGCCTGAATTTTTCATCTGGCCTCTGATCAATTTCGACTGACTTTGAGGAGCCCAAGAACCCAAGCTGGTAACAGAGCTGGACCTTTCTTTCCCCTCGCACCAGTGACCACCCCTGGCCATCAGAGTGAGGGGCTGGAGATGTACTGAGCCACCAGTGACCTAATCAATGGAGCCTGCCTAAGGGAACCGCCACAGGAAAAAAACCCAAACAGTGGCTTCAGAGAGCCCGTGGCAAAAATTATATACCAAACATACTTACGGTAAAAATTTAAATGAATGTCTTTTGTTTTCATTAGCTAAATCAGCAACCCTAAGTACCAGGATGGAGTGGAGAGTCTGAGAGGTTTACTTGCCTGGAGTCTTGGATCTTTCTACCCAGAGTTTTTGTAAGTTTCTAGCCTTGTCCATCACTTCATAAACTTCCTGGGCGAGGTCCTGTATCTCTTTTAAGAAGGCCAGGTCGTCGACCTTCTGGTGAGGGGCAGCTGCAGCCCGGAGCCTAGGAGAACTTTAAATAAATGAAGTAAATACCCGGGTAGAACTTGTCTATGGGCACAAGTCTCCTCAGCAGTTTAAGGTTCTTGGTACCAAAAGGCCCAGTTGTCCTCAATTGAGTCTGTGCCCATTTACACCTCCTCCAACGCCCCAACAGCCCACTCTTCTGGACCTTCATCCAGAATGGACTCTATCATTTAAAAAAAAAAAAAACTTGGCCAGGGACATGGTCTGGTGATTAAGAATCCTCCTGGAAACGTAGGAGATCCAGGTTGGATCCCTGGTCGCGGAACTAATATCCCACACACTGCAGGACAACTAAGCCCATGCGCCTCAACGAGAGAGTCCCCGCCCCACAATGAAAGACTAAGACCAGACACTGCCAAATAAATATTTTTTTTTTAAACTTTGGCCAATTTAAAATTAGAAAGTTATTGGCACAACGCTGTAAATCAACTATACTTCAATTTAAAAAGTAATAATAAAAGGGACTTCCCTGATGGTCCAGTGGTTAAGACTACGTGCTTCCACTGCAGAAGGCGCAGGTTGGATCCCTGGTTGGGGAACTAAGATCCCACATGTCTTGCAGCATGGCCAATAACAATAATAATTTTTTTTAATGAAAAACAATACAGTTAGAAAGCTATCCTCAATCTTTTTATTATCTGTGAGGCTCAATCATTTTATATCTTAATATTATTAGTCATTTCATTCCTCTCATTGATTACACTGTGTGCTTCAAGCAACATGCTGGGGGTCAACACAGCAGTGAGTGAGGCCCTGCAGGCAGAAGAGGCAGGATGAGCCCCACTGCAAACGCCAAGTCCAGCCAAGAGGTGGGTCAAGCATACTGAGGCTCAGTTGAGCTGGGGGTGAGCAGGAAAGTCTGGGCAGGCAGGGGGAGCCCAGCAGAGCAGCCTAGAGACAAGTCTGTGTGTCTTACCACTGATTTAGACCCACTTGTGCATCGTGAAGATGGGGCGTCAGGCAGAGGGGCCCTAGGGGATGTCCAGGGAGCGTTGGGGGGTGCCTCCCCGGGAGAGGTCAGCTGTGGGTAGAAGCAGGGGAGCCCCAGACAAAAAGGGTCTAGATGTCAGGCCAGGTCACAAGGACTAGATATCAGGAGGGAAGAGGGCTGTCCCCACTGGCTGATCAAGGCCACAGCCCCATTTTCTGCTAGGATATCCCCTGTCTTCTCATGTTTGAAACATAGCTTCCCTTTGTCATATTTATAAAAAATATCCTCTCCCGGGTTTTTTTTTTTTTCTTCCTTTGTTTAGTTGCTAAGTAATGTCAGACTCTTCTGCGACCCCAAGGACTGTAGCCCACCAGGCTCTTCTGTCCATGGGATTTCGCAGGCAAGAATATTGGAGTGGGTTGCCATTTCCTTCTCCAATTTATTTTAGCTTTGAATAATTTTACCAATAGAAGACACTAAGGAATGTAAAATGTGTGAACAATAATGTCCATCAGAGCGATGATCTAAAAGGGAAAGATCTAGATCTAATGTAAACGTCAAGTTCTAGGAGAAGCATTAACATAACATCACATGCTTATGAAAAGATTTCCTTTCATCTTTAAAAATGGGGTTCTAGAAAGCAGACTCCCGCAGAAAGGGTCAGAACCTAGTGGGGGGCTGTGAAGTACAGACTCTGAGCCCGCCTCCCACCCTCGACCAGGAGGCTGCCCAGGACTCTGTGTTTTAACCCACCCTCCTAGTGGTTCTAATAGGGATGATCCTGGCCAACCTCACAGTGTGGGAAAATGCACAGGCCCCGATGGAGTCCCCCATCCGAAACCAAGACTTAACCCCCAACCTAACTGCAGGTCAGTTTCCCCAGTAATATAACCCTCAAGGATATGATTTCAGTGTGAAATTCTCTGATCAACACCAAGGAGGTGGTCCTTCACATCCCCAAAGAGAGATGATTTGCAACATGGACCCTCTCTTTCCACACGGGAAGGTGGCCTAAGTTTGAAATGCTCTTTTTTGCTTGTGAGGTTTTTAAAGGCAAGACAAGGAGCCCTCTCTACTGACCAGATGGGGTGCTGCTCAATTCATGAATCATTTGATACAGCCAATTCAAGCTTTAAAATCTACTTGCATGAATTTTTGTTTCAGCAATACTATATAATTCTAATAAAAAATGATGATAAATTTGCTGTTTTTTCTTAACTTTATATTAATACTTGCCATATGTGGAAGAAAAATGATTTTTCTTGAGTGAAAAAGAGAAAACATTCTCATGACCTTTAAAATCAGCACAATCTAGCCTCTACTGCAGTCCATGGGGTTGCAAAGAGTCAGACACCACTGAGCAACTGAACTGAACCCTATGTACGTCCATTCTCAAATTCAGTGGGAACTTACCTTAGTCAGTAAGAAACTACTGATTTAAAATAATACAAGGAAAATAAATGAATAAAGTAAAACAAGGAATCATTTCCCAAACTGCTGGAAGCTTGTTAAAGTAAGTAGGTGTCAATTACTTTTAGCACATCCAAGAGGGAAAAAAAAGTAAAATTGGGAGAAATTTTTCCTGATTAAAAAGTTAGATCCCATTAGATTTTTTAACTCCCAAACCTCTTATTATATAAATTCTCAAACAGTGTGACTGAAGGAACGGTTGTCAACAGATAAATCCACCTGCTGCATCAGCCCCCCCTGGGACGTCAGGCTTTAATCGTCACCACCTACAAGAAAGCAGAGGCTTCCCAAGTGGCTTAGAGGTAAAGAACCCGCCTGCCAATGCAGGAGACACAAGAGACATGGGTTTGATCCCTCGGTCTGGAAGATCCCCTGGAGAAGGGAAGGACTACCCACCCCAGTATTCTTGCCTGGGAAATACCGTGGACAGAGAGCCTGACAGGCTACAGTCCATGGGGTCACAAAGAGTCAGACATGACAGAAGCAACTTAGCACATATGGGGAAATCCCAGGGCTGAAACAGGCATTGTGTGGAGACCAATTTCTTCCTTCCCAAGTCCAGCTCTTTCTTTGGTCTTTTTATCAGGTGACATTGGACCCTGCCAGGTATCGGAGGAGCCATGAATGGAAGAGGGGACAAAGGAGATCTGATTCAGGAAGACAAGAAAAAGCCACCTTGCAGGTGGCCCTCAGACCAGTAGGAAAACACCCTCTCAAAGGGCCCCAAGCCAAACGCTACGTCCAGAAACCCCTGTGAGATTTCAGTGAAGGATCTAATGACTTCAGAGGTGGGAGGAATCACTCAGGCCCCTCCCTCAGTTTGCAGACAAGGAAACTTAAGCCCCCTGCAGGTCCCCAAAGCCAAAATGTTTCTCAAGCAATGTCTCCCTTAGAAAGTCATCATTCAAATAATGGGATCATAACCCTAATAGGTCATGATTTAAATAATAAAAACCTTTATTTTGGGGGGCTCCAAAATCAGTGCAGATGGTGACTGCAGCCATGAAATTAAAAGATGCTTACTTCTTGTAAGAAAAGCTATGACCAATCTAGACAGCATATTAAAAAGCAGAGACATTACTTTACCAACAAAGGTCTGTCTGGTCAATGCTATGGTTTTTCCAGTAGTCATGTATGGATGTGAGAGTCTATAAAGAAAGCTGAGCACCAAAGAAATGATGCCTTTGAACTGTGGTGTTGGAGAAGACTCTTGAGAGTCCCTTGGGCTGCAAGGAGATCCAGTCCATCCTAAAGGAAATCAGTCCTGAATATTCATTGGAAGGACTGATGCTGAGGCTGAAACTCCAATCCTTTGGCCACCTGATGCAAGAACTGACTCATTGGAAAAGACTCTGATGCTGGGAAAGATTGAAGGCCAGAAGAGAAGGGGATGACAGAGGGTGAGACGGTTGAAAGGTGTCACCAACTCAATGGACATGAGTTTGAGCAAGCTCCAGGAGTTGGTGATAGACAGGGAAGCCTGGCATGCTGCTGTCCATGGGGTCACAAAGAGTCAGACATGACTGAGCAACAGAATTGAATCCTAATAGGGTTGTTGGAGGGTCAGCAGAAGGAATCTATATAAAATCTTAGCACAGAGTCCAGCTCCCAGCTCTCTTTAAAGGGCAGTAGTAGGGACTTCCCAGGTGTTCCAGTGGTTAAGAATCCACCTGCCAATGCAGGGGACACGGTTTCAATCCCTGGTCCTGGANTGTCCATGGGGTCACAAAGAGTCAGACATGACTGAGCAACAGAATTGAATCCTAATAGGGTTGTTGGAGGGTCAGCAGAAGGAATCTATATAAAATCTTAGCACAGAGTCCAGCTCCCAGCTCTCTTTAAAGGGCAGTAGTAGGGACTTCCCAGGTGTTCCAGTGGTTAAGAATCCACCTGCCAATGCAGGGGACACGGTTTCAATCCCTGGTCCTGGAGGATCCCACATACTGCAGAGCAACTAAACCCACACACCACAACTACTGAAGCCCACACTCCAGAGCCCACAACAAGAGAAGCCACTGCAATGAGAAGCTCACACACTGCAATGAAGAGCAGCCTCCATAATCAGAGAAAGCCCGCGTGCAGCAATGGAGACCCAGTGCAGCCAAAATAAAAAAGTAATTTTTAAATATAAAGTAGGACCATAAAACAATTTAAAAATTAAAAATAAAGGGCAGTAATAATACAGCTGATGCTGGGACAGACACATTTTCAGCCCAAGAGCTGCAGGAATAAGCACAGGAGATAAACAGGACTGTTGCTTCTATTACGTGTGTGTGTATGTGCTAAGTGGCTTCACTCTTTGTGAGCCCATGGACTGTAGCCCACCAGGATCCTCTGTCCACAAGATTCTCCAGGCAAGAATACTGGAGTGGATTGCTGTGCCCTCCTCCAGGGGATCTCCCAACCCAGGGATCAAACTAGCCTCTCTTACATCTTCTTCCTGCACTGGCAGGCAGATTCTTAACCACTACCACTGCCTGGGAAACACTGTTTCTATTATAAATTCTGCTAATGTCTCTTATTGGGATCTTCCCCAATGACTCAGTGGAAGAATCTGCCTGCAATGAATGCAGGAGACACAGGAGATGTGGGTTCAATCCCTGAGTCAGGAGGATTCCCTGGAGCAGGAAATGGCAGCCCACTCCAGTTGTTGCCTAGAAAATTCCACGGGTGGAGGACCATGGTAGGGTATATCCAGCCCATATGTGCTAGGAGCCAGCATGAGGAATCCCACCCGTGACAAGGTCACGCGGCAGGAGATTTTGATGGGCAAGGACGAGTCAAATCTCAGGGTTTTTCTCCCTGGCATTTCCTGGGCATGTACCCCCCAAAACTAAGAATCTGCCTGCTTTTCCACTTTTCTGACATTCTCTGGAAAAAGTCAACTAAGGGCTTTAGTCTTCTGCCTTTGACAGAGTGTTTCAATCCAAAAACCCCTCTGATGGCTTTCTAGCCTGCCTGCAGGACTCTTACAGCTGCGCATGTGATTGCTTGAGGCCTCCTGACTGCGGGAGGCACAGGAAGCTGAATACATCCTAGGAATGTAGGAGCTTCCGAGGAGTCAAAATCATTAGAATAGGACTGATTAAAGGTTTCATTTGTTGAGCCAATACTTGCTGCCAAATTTTCATATCTTTTATTTGTAAGATATAGTTGGTATATAGAAAAACAGGTAGTAGATCTGGTATTAACAATATTAGATCTTTGAGTTAAGTACTTTCTTTGTTACAACCGACTGCACCTTTGTTCTATAGGAATGTAGCTTCGGAGTTCTCTGATTAACGGACATTTGTCCAGGAAGAGAGCCATACAAATGTTAACAGGCCTGTTGGCCAGAAGATAATGTAAACCACCTGAGACCTTTTGTATAAGGGAGATATGCAAAAGGAAAGCCTTGTCTCAGTGAAGGTCAGGACTATTGCCTCCGCATAACTCTGCATATTCCACTATGTATAATTTAGGGTATATAAGCTGATTTTGGAAAATAGTTTTTGGAGTCTTGCATCGGGAGTCTCGCATCTGGAGTCCTGCACCGATGCTGGGCTTCCCCCGTGTCTCTTCTTTACTCTAATTTCTGGCTGAATTCTCATCTGGGGCGTGGAGGCTCGCCATGTCTACTTACTTATCCTGGCTGCTAAGATCCGTAAAAGAGAGAGCCCAAGGTGGGGCACTCTCTGATATTCAAACAGACGCCAGTGGCCCAACGTAGATGGTGCAAGCTCCTTGTCTGGAACTTTATTGGCTTTCCACGTAAACCAAGTTATTCAGCCTCTTTTCTCCATCTTAATTTTCTCACTATACTATTATTTCCTAACCTAGTCTTATATTTCTGAATAAATAAGTTTTTTCCTCGCCGACGCCGTCCCCGCTTCGAATTCCCTGGACCTGCCGGGGCTGGACCCCGGCAGAATGGAGACAAGGACTGTGCATTGTAGCAAATCATCACAGGTCTTCCTCCAGCTTAATAGTTCCTCTGCAAGTTTCACATTTTAGCTCTTTTAATTAGCATCTTTTTGGAGATCAACCAATCCCCTCTTCCCTCTTGATAACAAGCTGGCTAATGCACATAGCCAGTGAAATGCTCATGGCCCATATACTTCCATTCTTTCCAGTTACTTGTATGCCACTAAGAATCTGTTATAATTGCTCTCAAATGTGTTTATTCCTATTGTACTCATTTGTATTCTATATTTATGCAGTTTAATTAAATGTTATAAAAGTAAGATACAAGGGTTGAAAAAGAATTGTTGCTATTAAGAGTAAGTTTTACTGATCTAGAAAGACTTAATACTCGCATGTAGTTAAAAATTTTGATGCCAAATTAGATTTAGGAGAAAAAACAGTAAGGGTCAGAAAGTAATTAGAAAATGGTAATTTTTTACATAGTGTACTTTTGATTCTCTTCCTAATTTAAAGAAATTCAAACTGGATGGCATGGATAATAGATTAAGGTATGTGAGAAAAATAAAGTAAGACTTCATAAGAAATGGGTCTCAGGTCTCTTGTCTTTTAAATCACTTCAGTGTGCCAAACATTTTAAAGCAACTGACAGACAATTTATATGTTGAAAAAAAAATCATAAAAACTCTGGCCAGGGGTTGATGATGCTAAAAAATATCTTGACCTAACATATAAAAAATGATGACCGAAATTTATTAACTGATTTCAGACATATCAAAAACAACATATAAAACTGGATCAATGATGATTTGTTGAAAATCAGAATTGCGGACAAAAAGAAAGCATGAATTCTGGGACAAACAGATGGATCTAAATATGAAGAAAACTATTGGACTAAGTTCAGGGCCCTGCATTTCTCATGCCATAGCAAGAGATGCACAAAATGTGGTTTTACTTTTATGTTGAACAGCTTCATTCAACAGTCAGTAATAATGTGGTGACTCAAAAAAAAAAAAAAAAGGAGTGGAGAAATTGGAGAAATTCCATTTCTTTTTTTAAATAACACTAAACCACTGCTTTTATTTTGCCACCATATAGTTATATTTTTAGAAGTTACAGTGAAATAACCAGTGAGTGCAAACTTTTTTCCCTCTAAATGATGATGACTGTATTCAATATTTTGACTAACAAATAAAAAAACTGGTTCTGGTTTTGTGGTTACCAGTTCTACTGCATTAATGTCTAGCAGGATTATCACTCAGATATTTGTTCTCTCCTTATCCTTAAATGGAGAAGGCAATGGTACCCCACTCCAGCACTCTTGCCTGGAAAATCCCATGGATGGAGGAGCCTGGTGGGCTGCCGTCCATGGGGTTGCGAAGAGTCGGACACGACTGAGCAACTTCACTTTCACGCATTGGAGAAGGAAACGGCAACCCACTCCAGTGGTCTTGCCTGGAGAATCCCAGGGACGGGGAAGCCTGGTGGGCTGCCGTCTGTGGGGTCACACAGAGTCGGACATGACTGAAGCGACTTAGCAGTAACAGTATCCTTAAAGAGTATCACGGAGACCTCAGAGTCCCCTGAAGAGGAGACACAGATTACATTTCCTGGCCAGAATGTGGTTAAAGTGAGGTCAGAACAGGTCCAGCTCCCAGCCCGTGGCTTTCTCTGTCCTCTGCCACTGGCATGTCTTCATATTCTTCTCTGTGATGACAGTTCAGTAATGAACACGGTGGCCAAAATATTGGCCACTTAAAAAAATTCTACTCATCACTGTGAAGTAGCTGGAAGACTCTGAAGGTGCACTTCAAATGCCAATTCAATCTCCATGACAAATCCTTTGCTTAAAGAAAAAATAAAAATCCCAGTATTTTGCCCTCTGGGCTGAAACAAATGGTATATGACTGGTCTCAGAGACTGAAACATCAGGGGCAAAATGTAGTGCTTTAATACAGCAGGCATATTCCTACCTTTATTCAGTTTGTTTTTAGATGGCTGACTGACCACACATCAGTTTTATTTTGTAAAGCTTCATCTTAGGAGGTAATGTATGAAGATGCATCAAAAAGCTCCTTCCTATATAGACTATTCTTCATGAGGAAGGTGAAACACTGAATTTACAATAACTTAAGTATCAGTAAGTTCCACGAATTCAGCCATTTTAAAAATGAAAACTGAGCTTATCTAGGAATTTTACATAAAACACAGACAAGTACTACAAAATGCACAGAGAACTAGAAATGGGAAGGTTTCTGTATACCAGTTGGGATTATAGGCATTTAATTAATAAGACACGGCATATCCCTTTAGTTCACACAGGAAACAAATTTTTCACATCTGATAACAAATTCTGGTTTTTAATTTTTGACACTATCTGGGAAGCATAGTTGTGTGAAAGAAAGAGCAGAATTCTAGAAGTGAGAAACGTGGGTTTTCTTACTGTGCTCCTAATGGGCTCAGTGGCCTTAGATACACCACCTACAAGCCTTGCTTTGAATCTCCTTCACTCTGAATAGGAAACAATAGATCCTGCCTTCCCCTTCTACTTTAGTGGGGATATGTAGGAAACAGTACTATGATGGAAAAGGAGCATGATCTTGGAAGCCAATGGCCTTGGGTTAGGGACTTCTTACTCTTAATTAGGTTCTCATCCACCTCAGACCAAACACTCTGCTCTCTATCCCTGCCAGCAGTATAATGTAGACAACAGACCCTTCTCACAGACTGCTCTGAGAGGGAAAACAAAGCTATGCATGTGGAAGAAATAGTGTAAGGTGTGAGGCCTGGATAAGAGTAAGTGGAAATTACTTTCCAGTGAGGCAGTACAATTTGGTCACAAGATATCTGAACAGGGTGACCTGAACCTGAACTAACCAGTGGGTGCAAGGAAGGAAAACAGGGCTTGCGATGGGAAACATCAAGGAAATGGAATTACAGGGTTTGGCAACTGCCTGTGGCGGCTGAGTGAGGAGTCTAGGACAACTTCCAGGTTTCTGGGTGAGGTGATGAGTCAATGGTGGTACTTCATAATGAGAAAGTAGTGTGAGAATAAAAGTAGATTTGGGAGAATATAATTATTTTGATATTGTATACGGTGAGTTTAGGGAACCCTTATGATGTCAAGGTACAGATATCTCATAAGATGGATATTGGAGCCTAATCTCAGTAGACAACTCTGGTATGAAAAAGCCCATTTTTAGAGTCAACACAGTAAAGGTACCCTGGAAAGCATAAGTATTCCTAAAGAAGCTGTGAGGAAAAGAAATGAAAAATGCAATGGAGACGTGGACATAACCAACATTATAACATGTGTTGAAGAAGATAAACCTAGGGGAAAAAAAAGACTGAAAGAAAATGAGTGGAGAAATAGGAAAACCAAGAAAATTGAGGTAATGTCAGCCAACAATGGGACAAGAGATAGTTTCAAGGAGAGTTTTGTCAATAATTTCCAAAGATTATTTAAAGAGTTTACCATGGGTGGGAAACTGGTCATTGGAATTTGGATTCTATTTGCTAGGCAAACAGGTCATGAACAATTTTAAGCAATATTAAAACACAGCCACTGCTGCAGTTTAGAAAGAACCTTCCATGATCCCCAGATACATCAAACAGTTGGAGAAGAGACAGAGAAAGCCAAGAAGCTGTAGGAGGAAGCTTGTCTTAAGACTAGGTAGGAATACCATAACTTTCTGTCACACCATTACCAGGCGCTTGTCCTCAGAAAACCTTTCTGCAGAGCAAACTTAATAGCCTTTTCCCTGGCAAACCAGTGCAGGCATCAAGGCAACAAGTGGAGATTCCTGCTGCCTGTTATTGTGCTGGGTTCTGTTTTCAATGCAAAGTTGCTCTTATTCTATCATTTATTTTCCTTACTGATTTTCATGCAGACAGCTGGAACATTCAAATAAATGCAGACTGCCTGACTTGGTGGAAATTATTAACTTGTATGTGTTAGTGTCATGGAAGAGCTCCAGATGTTTGGTGAAAGAGAAACGGCTTCACCTGACATCTGTGTCCGGGACCTTCCACACAGTGGTCACCGTAGAGATGATAACCATCGCTGTACTGCATGACGTCAGTAAAAGGCCAGCTGTCCATTTCCCTCCACTCCTCACTATTCATACCCCCAGGGTAGGAACTGCTTTCTCCTCCGGTATTTTCCCTTGGTTAATACGTTCAAAGGAGCCTTGAGGTTATTTGTTCACCTAAGCCTCTATGTATTACCAGAATTCTAGTATTTAAGAGATGAAAATCTGGACATAAAAACCCACATGATAAAGTGCAATGCTCTCCAAGTCTCTTAATGTAGATTTTTAATTCACTTTAGTGAATTCAAATTAGACTCCAGCAGCAACCTTTTCTTTTAAAGTAAATTCTTGCTTTCCTTGGGGATTAATTTTTCAACACAAAGAAACTCTTTAAAAAAAGTTTTTGGAGCTATGAACAGCTTGATGATATTTAGATTCATAGCCATTGGACAATCAGTGTAAGAAAAAATATCAAATGTGAAATACCAATGTCAAGAAAGTATCAAAACACTACAACACACTCTTTGGATCTTAATGACCAGCTCGTAAATAAAGAAACCTGAATATAGTCCCATCACTTCATAGCAAACAGATGGGGGAGACGATGGAAACAGTGACAGACTTTATTTTCGTGGGTTCCAAAATCACTGCAAATGGTGACTACAGCAATGAAATTAAAAGATGCTTGCTCCTAGGAAGAAATGCTATGACAAACCTAGACAGCATATTAAAAACCAGAGACATTACTTTGCCAACAAAGGCCCATCTAGTCAAAGCTATGGTTTTTCCAGTGGTCACATATGGATGTGAGAGTTACACTGTAAAGAAAGCTGAGCGCTGAAGAATTGATGCTTTTGAACTGTGGTGTTGGAGAAGACTCTTGAGAGTCCCTTGGACTGCAAGGAGATCCAACCAGTCCATCCTAAAGGAAATCAGTCCTGATTATTCATTGGAAGGATGGATGCTGAAGCTCAAACTCCAATACTTTGGCCACCTGATGCGAAGAACTGATTCATTTGAAAAGATGTTGATGCTGGGAAAGATTGAAGGCAGGAGGAGAAGGGGATGACAGAGGATGAGATGGTTGGATGGCATCAGTGACTTGATGGACATGAGTTTGAGTAAACTCTGGGAGTTGGTGATGGACAGGGAAGCCTGGTGTTCTGCAGTCTATGGGGTCGCAGAGTTGGATATGAATGAGCAACTGAACCGAACTAAATGAAAAATGATGACCACTTAGCAACTAAATCAGAAACAAGTTAAAGAATTTGAAAGGGCATAGNGTAAACTCTGGGAGTTGGTGATGGACAGGGAAGCCTGGTGTTCTGCAGTCTATGGGGTCGCAGAGTTGGATATGAATGAGCAACTGAACCGAACTAAATGAAAAATGATGACCACTTAGCAACTAAATCAGAAACAAGTTAAAGAATTTGAAAGGGCATAGGGATAAAAATTATAAATCCATGATAGCTTTCTTCTTCACATTTCTTAAGATTTACAGTGAATTTTAAAAATCATGTCTCTTTAAGATGCCAAGTATAGTTCATTAACATAGTAGAGGTCTCAGACATAGATAGATTCTCCGTAGTTTGACTTCTCAATCACCTAATCTACTAGTACCCCGTCACTAGTACCCACAATTGGTGAAGTACTATGCCTGATGTAATGAAGAAAAGAGTAAGGGCTCAAACAAAGACTATGACCTTTAAGCATTTACACTGTCACTTGGGAGAAAGGACTTCTGTCCACTCTATCATTCCTACTCATTCCCTTTCAGTCTTGCTTGTGGTAACAGCAGCACTGTCCGCCTTGTTAAGTCCAAGAGTCTGGGCATTTTCACTGAATCTTCACTTCCCACCACTCTCCATGAGCAACAATTCACTGACAAGTTCTTCGTTTCTCTAGTGCCACCATCCTGATGGAGAAACACCTTTCTTAGTAGGCTATCCCAGCTGATTTTCCTCCTGTCCTTCTAGTCACTTCTCACAGCAGCCTATGAACAACTTGTTTTAAAGCATGAAATCAGCTCATCTTTTCTTTTCCTCTGCTTACAGAAAACTCTCCCAAGACTTCTCATCACATAAAACTCACAATCACTTTCAGGTCTGTAAGATCCTGTGGTCACTGCCTGTCTTTGGGTCCCCGTTGTTCACCACTCTGCCTGTCGCTCCCCAATACTGAGCTACCCTGGCTTCTTCCTGACTCTCACCCATTCCTTGCTAAGAGCACCTGTATTAACTACTTGCTAAGCATCTAAGTCTTCCAAATACCTCCCCTCTTACACAGGTCTTCACTAAAACATTACCTCTCTAGAGAGGTCTTCATTGCACTTCCAGTTAAAGGCACTCCACTTCCATTCCAGACATTACACACTCTTCCAGAATTTATTTCTTCAACAGCACTTGAAATTATCTGTTTATTGATTTGTTTTTGTAGTCACTGGATACTGGGAAAGACTGAGGGCAGGAGGAGAAGGAGGTAACTGAGAATGACCTTGTTGGATGGCATCATCGACTCAGTGGACATGAGTCTGAGCAACCTCCAGGAGATAGTGAAGGACAGGGTACCCTGGTGTGCTGCAGTCCATAGGGCTGCAAAGAGTTGGACACAACTGAGTGACTGAACAGCAGCAAATGTCAGTACTGTCCTAGGCATTATGAGATAGGAGACATTAACAGGATGCAAAGCTCAGTTCAGTTCCTTCTGTCAAGGATCTCATAGTTTATATAGAAAGATAAGTAAGTGATCAACTAACCAGAAAGAGGGGGGAAGGGAAGAGCAAACATAAACTGAGTACCATAACAGAGGAGGTTCTCATGCTAGCCTAGAAGTTTATAGAGGTTCAGGAAAAAAATGTAAAGTGACAGTTTCCTAAAAAGTATATTTGTTTAACCTAAAATTTTATTTATTTATTTATTTTATTTAGAAGGTTTATAGGAATTTATTTGATACTAGTTAGAGAAAACCTTAAGAGTCTGGTTTGGATTTATTTTTTAATTTTGATTTTGATTTTCTTTTACAGGCAGAATAATCAGAACTAGACAAATTAAACTCTTAAAGAAAAAGACATTAATATGAATATCTTTTTTGCTGTTATTTACTGAAAAATATAGGAAACTCTTTGTGATAACATAATCCATACCCTAACATTTTGAGAAAACATTTCCCTTGAATTTTTTGTATTTTTTTCTCCTGAGGTTTTAAATTTCTAAATGGAATCATTTTAGGAATAAAACAGATTATAAACAATATATACACACCTGTATTAGGAAACACCATGCTGCTAAAACCTACTGTCTATTTTATTACAATAGCAGAAATATTCATTAGGTAGATGGAAGTTTAGAACCGGGGGTCAATTCCAAATGTCTTTTATTTGGAGAAAAAAAATTTTAGTCCAGTCTGTTGCTATTTACTCTTCAGGACTTATCTCATGTATACCCAGACTGGGAACCTTTTCCAGCCTCTCAGTTTTGTTTCCCTTATACCAGCGCACACGCTTAACAAGGCATTTCCCACAGCACAGTAAAGCACTATTTAAAAATGGCTGATTCCCTAGCTAGGCTGTCAGCCCTTTGAAGACAATAACCGTAGTGAATTAAACACTGTACCTCCTCATTCTTGAGAGTCCCTTGGACAGCAAGGAGATCAAAACAATTAATCCTAAAGGAAATCAACCCTGAGTATTTATTAGAAGGACTGATGCTGAAGCTGAAGCTCCAGTACTTTGGCCACCTGATGTGAAGAGATGCCTCACTGGAAAAGACCCTGATGCTGGGAAAGACTGAAGGCAGGAGAAGAAGGGGATGACAGGCATGATGTGGTTGATGGCATTATCAACTTAAGGGACATGAGTTTGTGCAAACTCCAGGAGGTAGTGAAGGAGAGGAAAGCCTGGCTTGTTGCATCCACAGGCTCGCAAAATGTCCAACATGACTTAGCAATTGGACAACAGCAACCCCCTCACTGTACATCAACACTGTTCCGGTCTGTTGAAATGAGCACTGTGAAGCTTTTTATGCCATTTCCGCTAGGATCCCAAAGCAAAAACATTGTTTCGTCAAACAAAAACAGTTGTGCTTGCATTAATAAAATCAAATAAATATACCGGATATCTTCTATATGTAGAACACCCTTGACTCAACTGTAAAATGAAAATATACTTTCCAATAGACCATTTCGAATTAGTGAAGAAGAACAATGCAAATAAGGGCGGAATCTGGCTACTGCCACTTGAAGAACACAGTGGTGAGTCTTAACTTTGGAAGAAAACGTGATGAAGTTTAATGTATGAAAATGACAATAAATGGATTTTGCTCTGCTCCAATAAACTTGTGTCCTATTGGAAACATCGAGTTGAAATGTCAGCCATAAAAGTTACAGAGATACAAAACTGAAGCAATCAGCCGTGGTAGGGTGGTGCCCGGGTTACTGCTGGCTATGGTCGGTTCTGCTTAAATAGGCTGAAAGTCATCAACGCAGCTGGGCATGAAATTACAGAATCCTCATCTGCCCACGTGGAGATGCTCATTGTGATTATGGTTAAATGTCATTTTAAAGCTAGCTTTGTGAAGGATGGAATGGCCATATGTGCTTTGGTTATGAGGTGGATGAAACTGGAGCCGATTATACAGAGTGAAGTAAGCCAGAAAGAAAAACACCAATACA
>SJYA01005396.1:0-12352 GCA_006410615.1 Neotragus moschatus
GCCAAGCCCGCCTCGGCCCCCGTGGGTCTTGGGGGCAGCCGAGGGCCCCTCTGACCCTCAGCTTCCCCGCTGGGACCACAGTCCCTACCCCGGGAGCTGTTGCATGGAGGTGACACCAGGAGTATGCCAAATATGGGAAGGCATCTCTGGGGCCACTCGGGACACGGGCTGAAGGGTGAGCTAGTGGCCTCCGAGCCCCGCCCAGGGTCCCAGCCCCGGGGCCACCCAGGAGTGCGACAGCTGAGCGACACCTGTTGCCCCCCACCTCCTTCCCACCGACCAGGTGCCCCCGAAGGCCAGGGGCACCATGAGCCAGGGCAGGAGTTCTCCAACAGCACCCTGGCACCCGCAGGGCACACGGGGCGGGACGTGCCCCCCTGGGGCACACCGGAGGCAGGAGCGCTGGGGCAGGACAGCCCAGCAGACTCAGTCCCCTAGGGCCGGGTCAGACAGACAGCCCTGCCACCTGCCCACCAGCCAGGCGACCGGCCCCCGCCCACCCTCCCGCGCGGGGTCTGGGAGTGGCCATCCCAGGCATGGCCCCTCTCTGGGCGGCGGTTCCAGAGGACTCCATGGGTTCCGTCCCCCTCGGCCCTCCTGCCGCCTGTTACTCACCCGCCTCTCCAGGGGTCTCTCGGCTGAACCCACATAGCATGACTGCTATTGTCTCCCGGTGCCACTGGCTCCCTCCCTCGCCCTCCCCAGGGAGGGGCCGTGGGAGGGGAGCTCCTGGCTCCCACTGGCTGGGCACGCGTCCACCCACCGCAGCGGGCGGCCCTCCGCTTAAAGGGGACACAGCCGTCGTCACGGCTGATTCCTGGACGGGGCTCAACACCCCTCCCCACCCCGCACCCCCCACCATCCAGTCTGAGTCTGGGCAAGGGGTCTCTGAAGACAGCAGGCCGCCCCCAGGGCCCTCAGGCAGACAAACTCCTGGGCCAACTCTGCCCCTGACGTGTCCCGGGACTTTGGGGAGTGACTGCTGCCCGCCCCAGACTCAGTGTTTCAACCCGGAAAAGGGGAACAGTGCCTGCCAAACTTTTTTTTTTTTAAGTAGCAGATGCTAGTGGAATCTTGCACGGGATTCCCAGAACACAAGGCAGATGATAAGCAGTCGTTGAACGAGGCCAGGGCGTATCTGCAGGTCTCAATATAGAAACCCTCACCCTCAGAGCCCCCTGGCCCTTCCATGGACATTCCAGCTTCCTCTCCCAGGCCTCCGTCTCCTCTCCCCGAAGGTGGGGCTTGGGGAAGACGAGCCCAGCACCCTGTTACCCAGAGCATCCCCCAGCTGTGTGGGAAGACAGAGCAAGCCAGGAGCAAGTTCCGGCTTGATGGGCAGGGGCAGCTGGTCACAACTCCAGCCCCTGTCGGGCCTCGGGCTGACACCCTCCTGGGTGCTTCCTCTGCGCCAGCTCAGGATGGCCCCGACGACCCTGACTGATACCTGGGGCTCCCCTCCAGCTCTCCATCTGGTTCTGCTCCCCACCCACCAGCGCTGGTATCAGCAGAGAGCCACACACCACAGAGGTGCGAGAAGGATGGGGGATGGGGACTCGGGGTGTCAACAGCCTGGACAAGGAACAGCCCGTTGCAGCCAGCTGAATGAGCACGGAAAGAGACAGACAAGGTCTCGGCTCCCTGGAAGCGCTCCAATGCATGGGAACAACGGGGCTCAAGTGTCCCCAGGTCCTGCAGCAAATGGGAGGGTGCAGCCCGCGGCTGGGAACCCAGGGCTTCGTCTGAGGTTCCTCCCCAGCAGGGACACCCACCACAGAGCCCAGCCCACAATCCCTGGGCTCCCCATGCTGGCTCCTGCCAGACCTACCCTATTGGCACCTTCAGGACAAACTGGGACTCTGAGTGTGTGTGGGGGGTCACTTGCACCCCTGGATCCACAGGTCATGTTCCTTGCCTGATGCCCACCTCCCAAGAGTGCCTTCCTGTTTGGGTGACTTCAGATACTTCCCAGGGTGCAGGGTGCCTTGGGCCTGCGGTGAGGTCAAAGGTCAAACAGAGATGCCAAGGTCTCAGCCATGGGAGGGAGGGTGAGCACCGGGTCGGAGAGGGAACCTGATCTGGGAGGCATTTGCTGGGAGAAGGGCTGTGGGCTCTCCGTGTGGTCCATGGTGCCCTGCAGCCGTCATGATAAGGCCCTCGATGAAGAGCCTGACAATCCCCAGGGCACCGAGAGCCACCTTAGAGCAGCCCAGCTGCACACCAGGCAGGAAGTGGCACAGCTCTTCACAGACCCTCGCCCTCTTCCTGCCCCGCCCCCCACCCCGACTTACAGCCCAAGGCTGTGAAGTTCCATTCACCCGCTTTCATAAGAAAATATTTGCTCTCCGAACACATGCATTTAAATGAGCGATTAAGACTGAAAGTCTGAACCCTTGCCGTGTTTCTCTCGTGCGTGGCTCCTTTGGAATTTACTCTCGTGGACGAGGAGCGGCCGGAAAGGTCACGCCACGGGTTATGGGAGAGTTGCCTTGCAGCGATTCTGAGAGCCTGCTGTGCCAGGAGCCAGCAAGGACACCAGCGAGGGCCAGCACCTTCCCACTGCCCTCTGTCCCTGCCAGCCCACCGAGCACGTTTCACTCCACTTCATCCAAAAAGTGGGTTTGAAAGCAACTGTCGGTCCATTCTAGAACAAGGCAGGGTTTAAGTGAATATTTGGCACAGAGAGGTTAGCTGACTTGCCCGAGGTCACCCAGCTGTGAGGGCAGAGCCAGGTGTACACCTAAGAGGGCTGTTCTTTTTTTTTTTTTTAGAAGACTGCTTCTTTTTTGTTTGTTTTTCCTTTAACATAGAGATGCAGTACTTGTATTTTTTATTTTATTTGGCTGCGCTGGGTCTTAGTTGCGGTATGTGGGATCTAGTTCCCTGACCAGGGACCGAACATGGGGCCCCCTGTATGGGGAGCAACGAGTCTCAACCATCCGGCTACCAGGGAAGTCCCAGAGGTCTGTTCTTAAAGGCGCGGCTAGATGCCTCTCAAGATAAAGAAGTTTGGGGATGAGATGAGGGGGTCCACCAAGAAGGCAGCTTTGAGCCTGAAAGTGGAGGGTGGGAAGGACGGCGCCATGAACACAGTGCCTCGGGACAAGGGAGGAGGAGACCAGGCGGGAGAAGATGGAGCCAGACCTCGAAGGGCTGGTGACAGCCACTCCTCTGGGTGTGGGCTGAGGACCAGCCGCATCAGTATTGCCAGCCCCACTGGGAGCGCCCCCAGGAAGACAAAGCTCAGGGCTCCCTGGGACTGCTGACCCAGAATCGGCATTTCAACTGGCTCCCCCAGAGGATGCGGAAGAAGTTTAAGAAGTGCTGTATTATGAGCCAGGCCTTCATCCTGCAGACAGTGGGAGCCGCAGATGGTTGAAGAGCAAGGGTGCGAGAGGCTCCGCGAGGACCTGAGGCACAGAACACCGGCCCCCGAGGGAGGAGGCGGGAGGGCCTGGGATGAGCAGCAAGGGCCCCTTCTGGGACCTGGGGGCGGGGGGGGGAACTGCGGCGGGGGGGCCCCAGAGATGAGCCCTCTCGTGCACTGCGGCTGAAGCTGGGGGAAGCAGAGGAAACGAGGCACAGACTGCTGGGCGTGCGTGCGGCTAGAAGCCAGGCCTGCTAGGGGCCCGGGCTGCCAGTCGCTTGTGAGCACGGGGTTTGAGCGTTTTACATTTCCATCACTGTGGATGGCCCGGGAAGGGCACTGAGCAGCCTGGGGAAGGAGGGAGGCAGGGCCACGGGCAGTCCCTCCACGGCCAGGAAAGGCCCTGACGCCTCCGCGTCCTCAGCTCTTACGGGACAGTCAAAGAATCAATAGCTGTGTGACCTGGGGCAGGTGTCCAAACCTCTCTGGGCCTCAGCTTCCTTAGCTGCACAAAGGGAATAATAACAGCACCCACCCTCTAGGGTTAGGGAGTCCAGATATAGACTCAGGAAGCATTTATGAACCCACTTTTCTGCCAAGGGTCTCATCCCAATGCCTTGGATGAATGAGGCCCAAGAAGGGGAACTTCAAGGTGGCTGAGCACACAGGCCAGCCGCACTCAGGTTCAAACCCCAGCTCCGCCACCCAAGGACCTTGGCATTCTGGGCAAATCGCTTCTGTCAGAACTGCTTCCCCACCGGTGACAAGCAAGGGCCCAGAGACCTTAGGAGATCTGCCCAGTGCCCTGACCTCCTCCCTGCAGGACATTCTAGAAGCCTCTTAGGCTGCCATGCGATGTAGGATCCCAGCATCGCTGACCCCCACTCACCCAGGGACAGTAACCACCCCCCACCTCCACGAGTGGGAACTGACCCCACGGTGCACAGATGGGAACACAGAGACCCAGAGAAGGTGATGTCAGAGCCCCCCCAAGCCCCCTCGCTCAGAGCAGAGTGGGGCTTGGACCCTAGCCTCTGCCCCTCCTCTCAGACCCCGGGGCTGGTTTGTCATCACCACGCAGACAGACCGTGTCCTGAGCTGCCAGACACCCTGAGTGACGGCCGGAAATGAAGTCTGGGTGGGAAGGATGCGGAGATGGTGATCCGAGGACAAGAGATAAACTGTTTATTGCTGTTCTGTTGCTTCTTTGTCCTGGTCTCCCTCCCTCCCTCCTCACACTACCCCGAGGGCCAGGCCAGGCCAGTCACTCCCCTCTCCTCCCGTCAGACATTCCCATAAGTGGGCACTGTTGTCCCGATCTCACAAATGGGGACACTAAGCCCTGGGGTAAAGCCACACCTGGGCTGTGCCCGGGAGTAGGCCCCCAGCCTGACACCTGCAGGTCCCCAATGCCCTTCACCCCAGCCTCCCTCCAGCCCTGGAAGGCAAGGTGGTCTCCGGCAACTTCAAGAGCAAAGCACGACAGACTGCGTGCAGAGATGGGGAAGAGTGAGGCTCGGGAGGCGAGAGGAACTGCAGCGGGCCCTTCACGGAGAAGCTCTGCACCCGGCCGTGTTCTCAGCGTTTTACACCTGTCTTCTTGTTTCATCCGCATTCCTCAGACGTGAGGAAACTGGGGCCCAAAGAGACGAAGCCACTTGCTCTGAGTCACACAGAGTCTGAGGACCAAGTGGGATTTACACCCAGGCCCTGCTGATGCTGTCTACATAAACATCCCATTTGCAGGCCCTCCTGAGAAACGCACACTCACAGACGCAGGAAGAAAGAGAAATGGGTGGGGGGGGGTCCCCAAGCTGCTGCTCCTGGAGGGTCTCTCTGTCCTCTGACTAGGGCAGGCCAAGGGGCCATTGCTCAGGCCTGGACACAAGTGGGGAAGCTCCCTGGGGCTCCCTCTCGGCCTCCATGCAAGACACCGGCAATGGCTTCTCTCCTGGAGGAGAAACGTGGGGCGACGACCGTGTAGGGGCCCCTGGAGCCTCGAACTCCTTCTCCTAATGATGAAGCTGTCTGTCCTTACGGGGGTTTTGTTGAGAAATTCGGTGACTAAGCAGAACGCCTGGAAACCTGTGGGCGCAGGGCCCACGGAGGTGCCCAGCGTGAACGTGCGCCTGCCCTGCCTCTCTGGCCACTCGGCGCCCGAAAGCACCCACTGCCTGCCAGGCACTAAGCTGGGCACCAGGTTTCCAGGAGGCCAAGCAGGTGTGGAGCCTGCCCCTCGGGCTGCTGCTCTGGGGGAAGGACAGAGATCAGAGGAGTAGAGGTGCGGTCGCTCAGTCATGTCTGACGCTCTGCGACCCCACGGACTGTGGCCCGCCAGGCCCCTCGGCCCAAGGGGTTCTCCAGGCAAGGACACTGGAGCGGGCTGCCATTCCCTTCTACCAGGGCATCTTCCCGGCCCAGGGATCGAATCTGGGTCTCCCTCGTTGCAGGCGGATTCTTTACCGTCTGAGCCACCAGGGGAGCATCCAAAGGAGAGAAATCCACAAATACAGGTAAGTGCTGGAGTCAGTACTTAGGCTAAGGGGCCAGGATAACAGGCAGTGGGCGGGAGTCAGGGAGCCCCTGGAGGAGGTGCCTCTAGGCTGAGACAGGTTGAGAAGGAGCCAGGGTGGCTGCGGGGGTGAGTGTGGGCTGTCTGGGGAGCAAGAGGAGAGGAGCCGGGATTCTGCCCCAGGTGCAGTGCCAAGGGAGACCCCGGGGGGTATAAACAGGGTCCTGAGTGATCTGACTTGTTTCCAAAAAGCAGCCGGAGGGGCTGGGCTGCCAGGGTGCAGATGGCATGCGGGGACCTGAGCAGGAAGGGCCAGGCACCGCCGGGGCAGGAGACCGGGAAGCCAACATTCTCCGTGCCTCGGGCCAGTCCCTTCCTGCTCTGAGCCCGTTTCCCTCCTCGTGCCCAGCAGTGTGAGTCTGGGGACCTGCCAGGGGGTGAGGGTGGAGGGGAGAGGTCGGAAGCATCTCAATGCAAAACAGGAAGAAAAAGGAAAGGGGGCGGAGCTTAAAGGAAACATCCCAAGTGGGTGCAAAGAAACACAAATGCATGCGAGGCCCGCCAGACTCACGGGCAAGCAGAGGTGAAGGGGAAGCAGTGCTTTTCCCACTGGACTCCTCAGGGTGGCGAACATGAGAAGTGCAGGCGAGAGCAGGCGCTGGTGCCCACCTGGGAGGTGGAGGGGCAGGGGCCCCACGGCAGGGTAAACCGAGGCAGCCAGGAGAGGCTCAGACCCTCCCCGCTGGTACGCAACCTCCAGCAGTCAAAGCTATGGTTTTTCCAGTAGTCACATACCGATGTGAGAGTTGGACCATAAACAAGGCTGAGCGCCAAGAATTGATACTTTTGAACTGTGGTGCTGGAGAAGACTCTTGAGAGTCCCCTGGACCAGGCAATCCTAAAGGAAATCAGTCCTGATATTCATTGGACGGACTGATGCTGAAGCTGAAGCTCCAATACTTTGGCCACCTGACACGAAGAGCCAACTCACTGGAAAAAAATTCTGATGCTGGGAAAGATTGAGGGCAGGAGGAGAAGGGGACGACAGAGGATGAGATGGTTGGATGGCGTCATCGACTCAATGGACATGAGTTTGGGTGGACTCCGGGAGATGGTGAAGGACAGGGGAACCTGGCGTGCTGCGGTCCACGGGGTCACAGAGAGTCGGACACGACTGAGAGACTGGACGGCAACCCTAAGGGGCAGCAGTGGGAACACCATTTAAGATGCCCTGCATCTCCACTCTGGGGGAGGGGGGGCGTAACGTGATGGCCACACCCCAGGCACAGCCTCGTGGATGGGTTTAGAAATAGTGTCGAGCTCATGGGAGCAGGGAGAGGAGGAAATGGCAGGAGGAGAAGGGAAGGACACAGCGGGGAAGAAAGGAGGCCGGGAGGAGAAAGGAAAGATCATGAGATTTCCCTGCAATATCACATATAAACTAAAAACGCACGTAAAGCGCAGCGTGTGCCCAAGGCCACAGATGCAGTAAGGATCTATCCACAGCGTGAAGGTTTCCAGGACGGTAACTGGGAAGAGGGGTAGGGCCTGAGGGAGGGAAAAGCAAAACCACCAGAGCGGGCGCCAGCCTGGCCCAGGACCAAGTGCGCTACGAACTGAAGACTCTAGCTCAACCACTGGAGCCTGGGACTAAAAGTAAAAGAGAGACGCCTTGAATGGCTTGTTAAGAAGCTGAAGCTCTCTCCTGAGGATACTGGGGAGCCACAGAAGGTTTTAGAGGGAGGGAGGGATGGGGTCAGCCCAGTTCCTTAGAAAAGTAACCGAACTGGGAGCTGAGAGAGCCCTGGGTGGGGGTGGAGCCTTGGCTGACCTCAGTCGCCCTCCCCAGCAGGAGCACTCAGACGGCCCACCTGCCCACTCGCTGCCTGAACAAAACCAGAAAATAAATGGGGAGGCGCTCAGGGCTCAGCCCCGTCATGCATCCTCACCTCAGAGTGCCAAGGACGCCAGAGCAGTGCCCTCCCCAAGCCCCACGTGCATCCAGCCTTGTGGAGAGCCCTGGGCTGGGAGTCAAAAGATGCAGGTTTGAGGCCCACCTGCCGCCCAAACTGGACCAACTCTGTGCCAAGGACGTCCCAGGTAGTGCAGAACACCAGGGTCCCTTGTGGAAGGGCCCACACTCAATGAGGACCCGCCAGGAGCCCAAATATAGCAAAAGGGGGCCAAAGAGTCAGGCCGCTCAGGGAGGCATCAGGGAAGGCTGCCTGGTGGAGGCGGTGTCCGGGCTAAGCCTTACGGGACGCAGGAACCAAACCCTCCGAAATGCTGCAGGAAGGGCATTCCTGGCAGAGGGACGGCCTGGGCAAAGGGTGGGAGGGCAAAGGCGTGAAGTATCGTAGGCAGAGGCACCAGCCCGCATGGCTGAGGTTGGAGGTCCCCCAGGGGCAGGTGGGCTGGACAGGCAAGGGGCTGAGTCCCAGTAGCCAGAGACCTGCTTTAGGGCGAGAATGGATTGAAGGGGGCATCCCAGCACCTTGTGGATAACACTTGAGGAAGGGGGGCTCTCCTCAGCCCCCTGCACGAGACGCTGGCAGAAGGGCCCCTGGAGGCCCTCCCATGTGACCGAGCTGCTGGGAGCAGGGCGGGCGCGGAGGGCACTGGACCCAGAGGACCGCGACGTCCCTTGGGGTTGGAGACCCATGAGGCTTTGGAGGGGCAGGTGCAGCTCTCCTCCTGTGCCCTCAGCCACCAAGAGAAGAGGCAGGGGTTTCAGCTCGTGGCTAGCTCTGGACTCCCGCCATCCCCCTTCTGGATAAGCGGTGCCCTCTGTGTCCTTGTGTAAATGCCCCAGAGAAAGGGCATCTCCTCGTGGCCTTGCCTTCAAGAGCCCCTTGACGTGGGCACTCCCGCTCCGCTCTTAGAGAGGAAACTGAGGTTCACAGAGGGGAAGGACTTGGCCAAGGGCCTCTGCTAGGACAGGCCGAGGGTTAGAGCGTCAGAGTCAGGCGCTCCCGCCCGGGGCCCTTCACATGGGTTCTTCCTTCTGCCTGGAACTCCCGTCTCCCTGCATCCCTAGAGCCCAGCCTAAATACCACCTCCACCAAGAAGCCCACTCTGACCACACCTGGTGGGTCCTCTTTACCCTCTCCCAGCCTTTCCTTCACTGCACTTGCTCACTTGTGTTTTTCCACTAAAGAGGGGACCCTGGACTGTCTTGCTTATTGATTTTGACCCTATGCTCAGGGCTGGGTTTCATACAAAGTAAGAGCTAAATAAGTGTTTACTGAATGAATGACTAAGAAATAAATAACCTCTGGATTGCTACATTGGAAAGAAACCCATCATTCATCCCTCTTCAGTCTCATGCGGGAAGCCTCTCTGCTGTCTGGTAGGGCTTGCATACCTCCACGAACGGGGAGCTCACCACCTCACAAGCAGCCCTCCCTATTCCTGAATGGCTGGCAGGATGGGAGTCCTTCTGTTATCCTGAGCTGGAGCCTGTTTCCCTATGGCTCCTCTGGGCCCTGCCCCGGACCAGCCTGCAGAGACTCGTAGGTCGTGCCTGGAGCCAGGCCACGCCCTCAGAGCCCTGGCAGGAGAAGCCACAGCTCACAGTCTGAATGTGGCTCCAGTGGGGACCCACCAGCTTCCCTCCCACCCTGAGGGTCTCTCCTGGGTGTGTGGGCGGCCATCAACACCCCACCCCGCCAGGAAGTCTGGGGCCAAGCTCTTCAATCCCCTTTGCGTGTCGGTGTGCTTTTAACGTCCAGTGGCATTTGCTTCAGGCCCAAGAGGCTGGCACGATCACCTCTTTTTACAGATGAGGAAACTGGAGTCCAGAGGGGCAGGAGACAGGGGCAGGTGTCTGACTTCAAAGCCTTAATCTCAGCCCAACACATTCTCAAAAGGGCTCTGTGTGATGGTCTTATCTTATTTTGTGTCCTTCTGGTGGACTATTTGAAAGAGAATCCTGCTGTTGTGGACTCATTAGTGGTACAAGCTCATGCAGGGAGAGACTTTAGGAAGGCACATTTTGGAGAAGGGAATGGCAAACCACTTCACTATTCTTGCCTTGAAAACCCCATGAACAGTACGGAAAGGCAAAAAGATATGAAACTGGAAGATAAGCCCCCCCCAGGTCAGTAGGTTTACAGTATGCTCAAACGGTGGTATTGGAGAAGACTCTTGAGAGTCCCTTGAACAGCAAGGAGATCCAACCAGTCACTCCTAAAGGAAGTCAACCCTGAATATTTACTGGAAGGACTGACACTGAAGCTGATACTCCAGTACTTTGGCCACTTGATTTGACGAGTCAACTCATTGGAAAAGCCCCTGATGCTGGGAAAGACTGAAGGCGGGAGAAGGGGACGACAAGGATGAGACGGTTGGATGGCATCACCGACTCAATGGACATGAGTCTGAGCAAACTCTGGGAGATAGTAAAGGACAGGGAGGCCTGGCGGGCTGCAATCTGTGGGGTCGCAAAGAGTCAGACACGACTTAGCGACGGAACACCGCCAGCACCAAGGAGGTCACACAGCCAGCTGAGAATACGCCGGTGAGATCCAGACAGCAGGACTGCCTGCTGAAGGTGCAGGGCAGGGGTGGCCCCTGGCACAGGGCACTTATTTGAGGACAAGGCTTGACTCTGAGATTTCTGGGTCAGTGCCTGCTCCCGGCCAGCTGAGGCTCCCCACGTTCCATGGCTCCCTCAGGGCTGTTCAGGAAGAATCCTTGGGAGGTCACCAACTGGTGTCAAGAAAGTGCCCTCCCCTGCAGCCTGGGCCCCCTCCACTCCCACCTCCAAGCCTTCACGCTCTGGGTTCCCCAGGAATGAACTGGCCCTAAGGCCGCCTCACTTTTCACTTTCATGCGTTGGAGAAGGACATGGCAACCCCCTCCAGTGTTCTTGCCTGGAGAATCCCAGGGACGGGGGAGCCTGGTGGGCTGCCGGCTATGGGGTCGCACAGAGTCGGACACGCCTGAAGCGACTTAGCAGCAGCAGCAGCAGCAGCAGCAGCAGCAAGGCCGCCTCTGCTTGGCAAAAGAAGCTCCCCAGGGCTGCCCCGCTGTCACTTCCCGGGGGCCGCTCCGGCTGGCTGGTGTCCCATCTGGGTCTCCAAAGCCCCGGGGCATCCCTCAGAGCCACTCGCAACTCACCCGATGCCCCCCTTCCTCGCCCGTCTACTCCCGACAAGCCGGACCCCTAAGGGCCGATGAACATTCCAGCCCTGCCAGCACCCCGTCCGCCAGCAGCAGCAGCGTGGGGGCCTGGGAGGCGACTCTGGGCTCAGGGCCTTTCTCCACCCCTGACTCGGCTGCGTGACTGTGAGCGACAGTGGCCTCAGCCTTTCCATGTGTAAAGTGGGGGCACATGTGTGGGCTGGGGCAGGAGCCAGGCCTGTGGCCTCTGGGGGCTGCTCCAGCTCCCGCCTCGCCAGCCTGGGGTCCCTTTGCCTCAGTCCCCAGCTCGGGCTCTAAACGACCCCGCATGCTCTCTTGCTGAGTCGTGTCCGACTCTGTGGGACCCCTCTGTGGGCCCGCCAGGCTCCTCTCTCTGTCCATGGGATTTCCCAGGCAAGAACACCGGAGTGGGCTGCCATTTCCTCCTCCAGCAGGGAAGCTTCTGGACCCAGGAACAAGCCTGCGTCTCCGGCATCTCCTAGACTGGCAGGCAGATTCTTCACCACTGAGCCATCTTGGCTGTTTCCAAACCTCAAACAAGCGTTCCTTGACAGACTGTTTTGCAACCAGGGGACCGAGCCTCGGTGACGAGCAAGGACTGTCCCCAAGGTCACCTGCAGAGGGACCCTAGCAGCCCCAGTTGTGTGGCTCTAAGAGGCTGCCGAGTGGGTGCCCGCCCCTCTTCCCACACTTGCACTTATGAGTCACCATCACCTGGGCCGAGTCAGTGGAACGCGGGGGCTGGAGGGACAAGGTCAGCCCAAGGAGAGCCATGGGCGGATGGGAAGCGGGGTGACGAGACTTCCAGCCCCGGGGGAGCCGGGTGGGGGCACAGAGGGAAACTGCAGCCAGGAGGAGCAGGACACGGCTCTGGGACCACAGGCAGTGGGGTCTCCTGTGTGATGGCCGTTCTTTCTGCTCCATCAGGTCGTCTCCCCATGGAGGAGAAAGGGGCTGGCAGCCTTCACAATCATCGGGGCAATTAGCAGGCAGACGGTCCTGCTGGACTGGACCTTCAAGCTGACAAATGGAGACAATGCTGGGACATGGGCTGACCTGATCAGCACTGGTGCTGGTAGGCGACGCTGCCGCTCAGCCTGGAGGGGGAACCTTGGGCGATCCCATCACTGTCTCTGCAGGGCTGTCCTGGAGCGGGGGGAGCAGAGGAAGAGGGGAGAACCTGGGGAGAGCCTGAGGAAGACAGGCTAGTAGCTGCATGCTGAGGGGTCCTCTGATCCTGGCTGGGAGGCCAGATAACTCACCACTGAGAAAAACACCCGTGGCAAGATGTTTGGGCTTGGAAGTCAGACTGCCTGGGGGTGGGGGTG
>SJYA01005396.1:13129-25355 GCA_006410615.1 Neotragus moschatus
TGGGGGGTGAAGGGGGCAGGGGGTTACACAGACACCACCATTTCCTTCCTGGCTGTGTGACCTTGGAAAGTTGGCAAGTCACATCCTTCCTGAGCCTCAGTTTCCTCATCTGTGAAATGGGGCAATTTAGTTCACAGCTCACAGGATTGTCTCCAGGATGAGAATGTTCACAGGAAACACTTAACACAATGCCTAGCAAACATCAAGTGCTCAATAAAGGCTTGGAGCACATAGACCAGGTCCAGAGGTTCACTCCCGGCTGCGGGGGTTCCAGGAATTACCCCAGGCTGAGAGTTGATCCTTGGCCCTCTCTGCCCCTGGGGAGGGAGAACTCCCCGGGGACACCCCTGCTGGTCTGAACTTGGCTGGGTGAGGCAGGGCAGGGTGGCAGGGTGCAGGCTGCTGTCTGGAGGCTGGAGGAGGGAGGCCTGTTTCCACACTGAGAGTCAGATCCGAGACCCCCAGCGCAGCTGCTGCAGTGTGAGAAGCGCCGGGAGCCGGATGTGGAGGCGAGAGGCAGACAGAGGAGAGACTCACTACGGAGGGAGAGGAAGCAGTGAATAACTCATCACAGATGTGCGCTACGGAGTGGGGCACGGGCGGACCGAGCTCGGGAGGGCACGCACAGGAGAGGCCCGCTCGGCTGGCGGGGGGCACCGCCATCCTTGACAACCTTGTCATCCCTGAGCTGCCCCTGGCTCCCCCAGCACCACAGGAGCCACACCAGAGGGTCCTCCTTACCACCCGCCCTGACCACTCCTGCTCCAGCCTCGCCAGCCTGGGGACACGCAACCCGTCCGCACCCCAGGCCCTTTGCGCCGGCTGTGGCCTCTGCCGGCCACACTCTTCCCCTGGAGGGTCCCCTGGCTCCCTCCCTCCGCTGCGTCAGGGCTTTTCCCAGGGTCACCTTCCCCCCACACCCTTTGTGAAACTGTACCCTGCTAGCCACTCGCCCTCATGCCCTTTTCCTGCCTCGTCTTTCTTTCCAGCACATGGCGCCACCATATATCTCCCTCATCTGTCTTGTTCCTTAGCTGCCCCTCCTCCTAGAAATGTCAGCTCCGCGAGGGCAGGGATTTCTGTCCGGCTGCCTCTCTGTTATACCCCAGGGCCTAGAACAGTGTGTGGCACATGATAGGGGCTCAGCACGTGTCCCGTGAAGGAGTGAGTGGCTGGGGCATTCCCCTGCCTCGACTACCGTCAACTCCCCCTCCACCCTCTACAGCCCTAGCTCTCCCCCCACATCCCCGCCTGCGGCTTGCTCAGTACCCAGGGCCCGTGCTAACACTCACAGCTGGCCTCTGTTCCCTGCTGCTCATGGACCCTCCACGGCATCCCCTGCACCCAGGACAGAGTCAAGCTCCACCGTCCCCCACCTGCTCTGCCCCAGCCCCCTTCCGTCCCAAACCCTTCATGCTGACCAACTCCGGCTGACTGGTCCTCCGAGACAGATCTTTGTACAAACCGTTCCCTTTGCCTAAATCCTCTCTTCCTCCCTTAGCTGTCTGGAAAACTCCTACTCATCCTTAAAAACCCCACTCTGGGACCTTCCTCCCCTCTCACAAGAAAATCACTGCTTCATTCTCCAGGCATGAACCTGTCCGTCCCCCCAGCAACCCACCCCCCACCCCTACCATGCCCCGACATCATCTACCCATCGCTTCTCCCTGAGTCTGAGCCCCGAGTCAGGAACTGCAAGTGACGCCTAGCACTTTGAAAGTATGACCTCAGTGGTCCTTGCAGCCACTCAGAGAGGAAGGTTCCAATAGTAACCCCATTTCACAGATGGGAAAACGGAGGCCCAGAGAGGTGAAGGCCCTTGCCCTGGTGGCACGCCTGACTTAAAACCGGCCCATGGCTCCACGACTCGCGTGTCTTGCCTCTCTCACGTCGGCACACATCAAATTACATCTCTCGCCCTTTGGATTGGATGTAACCATTTTATGCCTCTAGAGGCTCAAGTTCCGCTCAGAGCCCAGCACTAAGGTCAGAGTGCAGCCCTGCAGGCCCCCCGCCTCCACTGTCCAGATGCACCAGCCAAGGCCACTGTCAGGACTGAGGCGGGCTGGGGGAGGACACTGAGCATCCAGCGTCCTGGAGATGTTCCCAACACGGGGCACACACAGCAGGGGCTCCCCTGGCCTCTCAGGCTATGGCAGAGATGGGGTGCCAGCCGGGCCTGAGCACCAGCTTTCCCCAGTCCCAGCCCTGGCAGGAAGCACGGCTCCTCAATTTAAGCCAAGCCTCAAATCCCATTCTGGGAGACACAAGAGCGGTTATAGATGGCACGAGGCCCAGGGACCGCCCCTCTTAAGCAATCACAGGGCGAGGGACTTGGGGGTCTTACCCAGGAAAGACGGGAAATAGGTTTGTCTATGTAAAAAAAAAAAAATGGGGCTGGAGGTGGAGAGATGTGTCCTCACACATTTAAAAAAATGCTTTGGAAAAGAAGAGAAATGCCTTCCCTCCCCCCACAACCTCTTGAGTCCCTCTCCCCCGAGAATTCCCATTTTTAAATGGATATGCGGGCTCACAACACCGGTGAGCAAGGTCCCTGTGCCTCCTTCAAGCCCCCTCAAAGGAGTGGGGAGATGTCACAAACCTGGCACCCGTCAGTGCAGNAAGAGAAATGCCTTCCCTCCCCCCACAACCTCTTGAGTCCCTCTCCCCCGAGAATTCCCATTTTTAAATGGATATGCGGGCTCACAACACCGGTGAGCAAGGTCCCTGTGCCTCCTTCAAGCCCCCTCAAAGGAGTGGGGAGATGTCACAAACCTGGCACCCGTCAGTGCAGTCTGTCCTCCGGCAATTAGGCCGTGCTTCCCTCTGCCTTCTTCGCTTCTTTCCCGTTAAGGGCTTGCTGGTCCCAGACACAACCACCCTGGGGTCCCTGGGTTTGTGGGGTGGGGGCAAGGCGGGAGGGGGACGAGGAAGTTGGGATGCAGATGGCAAGATGAAATTCAAGATTACAGGGGGGGGAGTGGTTTCTTGGGTGCCAGGCCCCGCCCCAATCTTTTCTAATTGTCACTGCAGTCTCGGAAGGGTGGGCTTTCCTTGGGTGCCTTTTATCGACAAGGAAACTGAGGTTCTGAGCCAGCCATGCAGGAAGTAAGAGCCAGGTCTGTCAGGGACAATTTAAGCACTTTCTGCACCTCCAAGACCCAGAAGGATCCGTAGCATGAAGCTGGCCGCTCTCCAAATCCTGGGGACCCTCAGAACAGAAGCAGGTCAGGCTGGGTCTGTCCATCCCTCCAGCCCGGGTGGAGCCCCTGGGTTCTCGGGGGGCTGTGGCACTGAACAGGACGGCAAGAGCCTTGATGGGGGAGGGGCTTCTCCCCTGGGGACGGTCCCAGCACAGGGGCTTCTGGACAGCCCCAGGGGAGATCCTGTCCCTATCCAGGCTGCTCTGCCCACACAGAAGGGGCTTCCAGGGAACTTTGGTATGCCAGACCACCAGCGAGCCACCCACGGGCCAGTGCAGGCCCCACTCTGCTAACCCACAGACCCTGCCACCTCTTGGCCACTCCTGAGGCAGCCCCTCCCCCCATGGAGGCTCCTTAGCGTCTGGAAAAAGATGCTGCTGACAGTTTTCAGAGCTGGCTTGAGAAACCCTCCAAATGTCGGCTGTGTGGCCACAGGCAAGTTACTTAACTTCTCTGCGCTTCAGTTTCCCCCTATGCACCTTCAGGGTGAAGATAGGGACAGGGAGGAATTAAAGGGTTAGCGCAATGCCTGGCACACGGTCAGCTACTCTTGTCCTTCTGAAAAGTACCATTATCCTGAGTTCTGAGGCCAGAAGCACAGAGGCTGCAAACCCACGACCTCCACTCCCATGCCACAGGCATGAAGAGGTCTGGGGTCACAGGGCCTGGAGGGCCGCACTCCCTTCTCCAGACGCTCCTCCGCACCCACCCTGCCAGAGCCACTTCTGGAGCTCAGCCCAGTCCTGCATTTGTCCACAGCCCCCCAGCCCCAACTTCCCCCACACAGCCCCTCATCCTGCACACAGACACACATGCACGCACACACACACACACACACACACACTCTGTTGGTCCACCTCCACCCACAGCCCCATGCCCCGAATCAGGAGAAAAGCAAAAGTCACCAGGGACACGGGTGATGAAGGCGAAGAAAAGCGGAGCGAGGCGGACAGTCACAGAGAGGCCAGGAGAGAACCCAGAGCGGCGGGGACAGAGCAGCAGAGAGGCCAGGAGGCCAGAGCGGGGTCAGAGAGGGGCAGGGAGGAGCCAGTGCCAGACCAAGAGGGACCGCGAGGGGCCGGAAGAAACGAGGCGGAGAGAGGAGCCGGAGTTGGAGACTCAGACAAAGACAAGGAGAGGTGGAGACTCGGGGAGCCGGCCAGGGCAGGGCACCGAGTCACCCAGCGCGGATTCCCGGACGGAGACCCCAGAACCGAGAGGAAGGCGGAGCCGGGGGGACGGGGCGGGGAGGAGGCCCCGCGGCCGCCGCCCTCCAGCTGGACCCAGGGCCAGCCCTAGCCCGCGGGGCCCCGTACCTTTGGGCCGTCGCCTCACCACGCCCAGCCGCCACTTGAGCGACACGGCCAGCATCCCGCCGCCTGCCCTGGGCCCGGGGCCCCGCTGCCCGGCCGCCCGGCGCGGCTCTGCGCTCCTCCGCGCTCCTCCGCGAGGCTTGCGCTTCTGGCAAAGGCTGGGCGCTCCCTGCTCCGCCCTCCCCGGTTGCTAAAATAGATAATCCTCCCTGGAGCCAGCAGCGGTGCCATCCGTGAGGTCCTTCCTCCTCCGCAGCCTGGCCTGGGGAGTGCAGTTCCTGAGGAGGCCGGGGTTGGGGGGGAACCCCGACATCGGAGCAAACCTCCACCACCCCACCGGCTCCTCTATCCTCCCAAAGCCTCACCTTGCCTGCTCACCCCATCTTTTGCCCAAATCTACCAGTCCCCCTCCCTCTTTCCCGCGTGGAGGGTCTGTTTGATGCCCCCAGGCCTTCGCACTCCCTGGAATGTTCCTCCACTCCTGGATGTCTCTGCCCAGAGATCCCACCCACCTGCTGGGCCCCAGTAATGCTTTGCATACTAGGTTGAGACTGTCTATCCCCTGCAAGCCCGGGAGCCCCTGCAGACAAGTACAGGGTTCTCTNGTTTGATGCCCCCAGGCCTTCGCACTCCCTGGAATGTTCCTCCACTCCTGGATGTCTCTGCCCAGAGATCCCACCCACCTGCTGGGCCCCAGTAATGCTTTGCATACTAGGTTGAGACTGTCTATCCCCTGCAAGCCCGGGAGCCCCTGCAGACAAGTACAGGGTTCTCTCATCCTGCGTCTCCTGAGGTCAGCACAGGCATCTCACGGCCATCAGCGTCGAATGCTGAGTCCAAGGCCCCACCGCCTCACTCCCAGCTGCTACGCTTAGCCCGGTTTGTAACAACAAGCAATAAGAGAATACCCACCACCAAACTGGCTAGGGTGAGGGCGGGGGGCATGGTGCTGATGGAGACCTGTGAGAGCTCCAGGCATCCAGCAAGAGCCCAACACATGCATCTGGCGTTCCCTCCTGTCTCACACGCAGCTAGCCTCCTCGCTGACGGCCCCGGCAATACGCCTGGAGCCCGGCAGGGGGGCAGCCGGGACCTCAGGGTCACAGAACAGATGCGTGGCAGATATGGGACAGTGCCAGGTGGGGCCCCTCCCCATCAGGGCGGCTCCTGCTTCCTCCATCCTTTTCTGCAAACCACTGAGGCCACCACGATGCATCAGGCCACGAAACACCTCCACCCAGAGGCCCAGATGCCCCCTCGGGAATCACGAGCTAAGTTGCTTCAGTCCTGTCCAACTCTTTGCAACCCCATGGACTGGAGCCTGCCAGGCTCCTCTGTCCACGGGATTTCCCAGGCAAGAATACTGGCATGGGTAGGCATTCCCTTCTCCAGGGGATCTTCCCGACCTGGGGATCAAACCCACTTCTCTCGCGCCTCCTGCACGGCACTGGCACACGGATTCTTAACCACCAGCGCCTCCTGGGAAGCCCCCTCTATGGATGGAGCGCCGGGCAATTATTCTGAGTCAACAGACCCTGCAGCTAAGAGAGGTGACTCACCCAGTGAGACACTGATGCCCTCCTCCGTGATCCCCCAGTCCTTCAGATTCCACCCAGGAGGCTCCACTTGGCTCTGTCACGCCTTACTGCCTCCCTGAAGCTTAGAGATGAACCAATTTTGACAAAGAGCAGGCCGCAGACTCCGAGCATGCCCTGTCCTCCACCCCAGGGTGGGTTCCAGCCCAGTGCACCGGGAGGCTCTTGCTGGTGGGCTCGGGGAAGCCCTGTGGGGGCAACTCAGCGAGGCCAGCGTGCCTGGGTCCTTTCTACTGCATCCGGTGGGGTCTCCATCCCTTCATCCTGAAGGCAAGGGTGGCAGAGGCCGCTCAGGGCAGCCCGGCAAGATGGAGGCAAGCATGTGAAGGGACTGCACAGCTGCTTCCTGAGACACAGGGCAGGGTGTAGAGCGCCCCCTTCTCAGATCGATCCACTCCACTGCAGGGCTACCCACAGGCAGGGAGGCCCAGCCTCCAGCCAAATAGCAAGTCTCTGGCAGAGCTGTGCAGAGGCAGGTGANTGTGAAGGGACTGCACAGCTGCTTCCTGAGACACAGGGCAGGGTGTAGAGCGCCCCCTTCTCAGATCGATCCACTCCACTGCAGGGCTACCCACAGGCAGGGAGGCCCAGCCTCCAGCCAAATAGCAAGTCTCTGGCAGAGCTGTGCAGAGGCAGGTGAGAAAAGAGAACTCCAGCCTTGGAGGATGGGCAGGCCCGGGTTCGAATCCTGACTCAGGGGGCCCCCCACTGAGAGCCTCAGTGGGGTTATCTCCCAACTCATCCCAAGCTCAAAGCACCGTGGGTTGCCCCTATCGAGAGGGGCACGGACTCCACTCAGAAGTCACTCGGGCCCAGCCACTCGCAGCTGACTGGGAGGCACCCCCCGGGGTGTCAGAGGGCCCAGGTCCTGGCGCCGTGTCAGGCATCACCCCAGGGGCAGAGCAAGGAGCACGTGGTCCCTACCCTCTGAGAGCGCCCAGCCCAGGAAGACGTTCTCCACCCCGCGTCTGCCCATCGGGACCCTGGGGATGGGACTCTGCTCCGCGTGGTGAGGGAGCATCTGTACGCTGCAGACGCTCAGCACCTGCTCTCACCACGCGCAGTCCGACTCCTCTCGACCACAAGCTCTCGGGGAGCTGGCGTCAGCCTGGACGCCTGCTCTTTCTGCCTCCTGCTCCTTCTTCCAGCAGCGTCACCCCATTTTTCTGGGGGCGCTGCTCCTGCTCTGCACTCAGGCTGGGTGGATGTTGCCCCCTACCCCCACGAGCTCCTCGAGGGCCCTTGNCCTCTCGACCACAAGCTCTCGGGGAGCTGGCGTCAGCCTGGACGCCTGCTCTTTCTGCCTCCTGCTCCTTCTTCCAGCAGCGTCACCCCATTTTTCTGGGGGCGCTGCTCCTGCTCTGCACTCAGGCTGGGTGGATGTTGCCCCCTACCCCCACGAGCTCCTCGAGGGCCCTTGACCCAGAGCCTGCTAAGCAGCACTCTCCTAGCCAGCCACAGTGATGGGCTCAGGAGCAAGCACACGGCCCAAGTCCTGGGGCCTGGTCAAACTCCTGGGAAGGGGAACTCTGTCCACCCCAGGGTGTGCAGGGAAGTGGAGTCACGCTGGAGTCACTGGTGGCCACTGTGACACCAAAATGGAAACAGGAACCGCGAAACTGATCCCGCCCTGACGATGACACACTTGACGTCAGTAATATCCCTTTTCTGTTACTTTGGCCAATATATTCCCTTCTTGGCTTAAGCGAGTTTGGTTTGAATCTTTGGTGACTTGGACTCCACCCAGTGCCTTCTCATTCAGCTTCCAGGGCAGAACAGGGACTTGGCAGACACTGAATGAATGAACAAACAAGTAAACAGAACATAGATTGACATGTTCCCCAAACTCTGCCTCCAACGGTCGCCCTGAAACCTGGACTTGAGCTGAAGGAGATCGAAACTGGATGATGGGTTCCTCGCTGGCTCAGGAGCCCCTCAACTGGCAGGAGTGGAAAAGGGACACTGGGGCATTCTGCTTTCTGGCCGTCGAGAACTTGTCTGTCATCTGAGCGGCTCCTGTCAGTGCCCCCTTCCCCAATTTTCACAAGGCTCCTTCTGCAGAAATGGTAGCTTGAGGGAGAGTGTAGGAGAGCGCAGAAGCCCCTAAAGGAGATGAGACCAACGGTGAAAGGGCAGATCCCTGGTGGCTCAGTGGTAAAGAATCTGCCTGCCAATGCAAGGGACACGGGTTCAATCCCTGGTCCAAGAAGATCCCACATGCCTCAGAGCAACTAAGCCCACGTGCCACAACTACTGAGCCTACACGCCTCACACACTGCAGCCTACGTGCCTCGCACACTGGAGCCTGCACGCCTCACACACTGGATCCTGCACGCCTCACACACTGCAGCCTGCACGCCTCACACACTGCAGCCTACACGCCTCACACACTGGATCGTGCATGCCTCACACACTGCAGCCTGCACGCCTCGCACACTGCAGCCTGCACACCTCGCACACTGGAGCCTGCACACCTCGCACACTGCAGCCTGCACGCCTCGCACACTGCAGCCTGCACGCCTCACAGACTGCAGCCTGCACGCCTCACACACTGGATCGTGCACGCCTCACACACTGCAGCCTGCACGCCTCACACACTGGAGCCTGCACGCCTCGCACACTGCAGCCTGCACGCCTCGCACACTGCAGCCTGCACGCCTCACAGCCCATGCTCCGCAACCAGAGAAGCCCCCGCACAGAGAAGCCTGCACACCCCAGCTACAGAAGAGCCTGCACGGCAACACAGAGCTGGCCCAGCCAGAAGTAATCCACTGAATGAGCTTCTGAAAAAGTTAGCAGATCAGCCCAGGTGGGAAGCCAGGCGGCCTGAGTCCAGGTTCCAGCCATCTGGGGCTACAGCGTGGCCCAAGCAAGTCCCTGCTGTTCTCTGGCCTCTTGGGCTGGAGTCCACGGTCCTCCCTGGGCTCACCCTCCCTGAGAGTCCCACTTCCTCTCCCCCAAGGCCCAGAGATGTTCTTCCCATCACCTAAGGTCACACAGGCGCTGAGGCAGCCAGGCCAGGATTCAAACACAGGGCCACCTGATTTTCCCTAAAAGTGAGCTAACACACCCCCAAGAGATGGGCTCAGAGAAGGAAACCAACCTCAGAGGGACCCGGGCTGGGCTCCACCCTGGATTCTGCTTTTTCATCTTGCCTCAGCCTCTCAAAGCCCCAGAGGCAGCGGGCTGCCGGCACCCCCACCTGCTTCCCCCCAGCCTGCTTCCCCGAGCAAATTAACATCTCATCAGATATGCCTTTGATCTTCTCAGCCCCAGCCCTTTCTTTCCCGTGGGCCAAGTGGTGTGACATTTCTGCTGCCCGGCTCTGCTGATGTAAATAAGACAGAGGCCCCCAGGCTCTGCAGGCAACGGTGGGGGGGGGGCGGCGTGGCCAGAACCCTCTCAACTGCTTCTCCAGGCTGGGGGAGGGAGGAAGTGAAGTGAAAAGTGAAAGTGTTTGTTGGTTGTTCAGTCGTGTCCGACTCTTTGAGATCCCACGGAGTATAACCCACCAGACTCCTCTGTCCATGGGGTTCTCCAGGCAAGAATACTGGAGTGGGTTGCCATGCCCTCCTCCAGGGGCTCTCCCCAACCCATGGGTCGAACCCAGGTCTCCCACACTGCAGGCAGATGCTTTGCCATCTGAGTCACCAGGGCGGAGGGAGAGGACAATGGCTATCCATCCACGCATCCATTCACTGTTTCAACCAGCGTTCTATTAAGCACCTGCTGAATGCCAAGCCGGGAGGTCCAGCCACCGTCAGAACCAGTTTTCCGCGTGCTAACATTCTAGCAGGAAGACAGAGTGAACGTCCCAGGATGTCAGAATAGATGGCGAAAAATGCTCGATGAACGGAGCAGAGTAAGGTCCACGTGAGCACAGAGGGAGACGCTGCCAGCTCTAAAGGGAGTGGCCCCCTCAGAGCCCAGACTGTGGGCTCTAAACACCTTCTCCCAGTAAAAGGGTCCCCAGGGCTCCTCAGAGAAGAGGCTGGTTCCAGGCCAGTGCAGGACGAGCCCGGCACATCTTAAGGACATGCTTGCAGCAGCGCTAGTGGTAAGGAACCCACCCGCCAGTGGAGGAGACATGAGAGATACAGGTTGGAACCCTGGGTCGGGGAAGATCCCCTGGAGGAGGGCATGGCAACCCACTCCAGCATCTGTGCCTGGAGAATCCCATGGACAGGGGAACGGCGGGCTACAGTCATAGGTTCACAGAGTTGGGCACGACTAGAGCGACTTCACACCCCCACGGGGCCATGCTTGAAGGCTAACAGAGAGCTGAAAGGACACGGGAGCCAGTTTGAAGGGCTCCCACCAGCCACACGTGGGNTGCCTGGAGAATCCCATGGACAGGGGAACGGCGGGCTACAGTCATAGGTTCACAGAGTTGGGCACGACTGAAGCGACTTCACACCCCCACGGGGCCATGCTTGAAGGCTAACAGAGACCTGAAAGGACACGGGAGCCAGTTTGAAGGGCTCCCACCAGCCATACGTGGGCCAAGCTGAGCATCGGAAAGAAGGATGACTGCAGAACCGCAAAAGTCCGTGTGTTCACACTTCTCGAAAGAGAGAAAAACCCCCTCGGTTCCTTCGGAGGACTCAGGGCACCAACTGATTATCCTATGAATAGAAGATGCAGGTAAATAATGAAGCATTTATCCCTTCTTTCTGTACCAACAGTGCTCGAAAGGAACCAGATAAGGGAACGTCATTCTTTACGGAAGAACCAGTGCAAATAGGGGCAGAAGAGATAACAGAACTGGAAAGCCGCCTTCTCGCAGTCCTAATGAAATCGAGGATCCGGCACTGGGCATCAAGGGAGTGCCGAACAGAACTGGGTGACAGCGGGGCCCGGCAGACACCGCTTGAGCCCCCGAAATGATCTTAGCGTCACCAAAAGTGGAACATTCTGGCACGTGGGCCTCTTGATAGGATGTGGAAGCAAGCCCACGGCACCACCTGCTTTGCCTGCAAAATCAGACCTGAAAGAGGAGAGTGAAAAAGCTGGCTTAAAACTCCACATTCAAAAAAGCGGAGATCGTGGCATCTGGTCCCATCTCCTCACGACAAATAGAAGGGCTAAAAGCGGAAGCAGTGACAGACTTTATTTTCTTGAGCTCCAAAATCGCTGCGGATGGGGACTGCAGAAATGAAAGGAAAAGACGCCGGCTCCCTGGAAGGAAAGCTATGGCAAACCTAGACAGCGTATTAAAAAGCAAAGACATCACTTTGCTGACAAAGGCCCATATGTATAGTCACTGTGGCTTTTCAAGTAGTCATGTACGGATGTGAGAGCTGGACCAAAAGGCTGAGTGCCAAAGAATAGATGCTTTCGAACTGTGGTGGTGGAGAAGACCCTGGGACTGCAAGGAGATCCAACCAGTCCATCCTAAAGGAGATTGGTCCTGAATATTCACTGGAAGGACTGATGCTGAAGCTGAAGTGCCAGTATTCTGGCCACCTGATGCAAAGAGCCGACTCACTGGAAAAGACCCTGAAGCTGGGAAGATTGAGGAGGGCAAGAGGAGAAGGGAACAACAGAGGATGAGATGGTTGGATGGCATCACCGGCTCAAGAGACATGAGTCTGAGCAATCTCCAGGAGACAGCAAGGGGAAGGGAAGCCTGGCATGCTGCCGTCCCTGGGGTCGCAAAGAGTTGAGCAACTGAACAAGATCAAAATCTCAGTCAACAGAAAGTACAAAGGCTGAAGACTGTACTAATGACACCATGAGGCCGTTCCGCAGGACAAATGGCCCAGTTTTGCCAACAAATAATTACAGTAGGGAAAAAAAGAGAGAGGGAAAGGCACTGTGAAAGGTTAAAAGGGACTTGAGAGACTGACAACCAAATGCCACTCGAAGACCCTGGCTGGACCCTGATTTGAACAAACCAAGTGTGAAAAGACATTTGGGAGATGACACAAGGGCGGAACAGCAGACGATGTGAAGAAATTACGGTGAATTCTGCTGGGTTGATGCTGTTATTTTAATTACATATAAGAAGAGGACTTTGTTGGAGATACAGATGAAACAAACAAAAAAAGCTCACGATCTGCCCCTAAAGTGCCTCGGGGGAATTCCTGTGCTATCAGTGCCATTTAGAAGTAAA
>SJYA01005397.1:0-25437 GCA_006410615.1 Neotragus moschatus
AATGGCAACCCACTCCAGTATTCTTGTCTGGAGAATCCCATGGACGGAGGAACCTGGTGGGCTACAGTCCATGGGATCGCAAAGAGTCGGACACGGCTGTGTGACTTTCACTTTCACTTTCAGGTGTTAATAAAGTAGTGCCAAGACCCTGCAAAATAGCACGGAAACGTCCAGAGTAGAGCACACGCATATCTTCTCTCCCACGATAAAAGGATCTTCCAGAGCAACAAGGCACTGAGGCTGCTCTAGGTTGGAAGTGTCTGAGGCAGAAAGCACCAATCCCTGGGCGCAGCTCTACTGATAGCATTTACTGCCTCCCAGTTAGAGACCCAAGTCTCCTTGGATCTCTCCCTGTCTCCTTCCTCAAACTTACCTCATCTACTCTTTGGTGTCCACACTGCCCCCATGATGATTTTGACTCTTCTTGGAAAGGAAATAACAACAACAAAATAAACCTCCTTTTTATAGAATAGGCTGGGGCCTGTGGTGAGATGGGAGGGCTCCTTACCAGACTGTCTCACTCTTCAGCTAATTTACTGTCCTTTTTGGATCAGAAAGATCCATCCATAAAGGTCCATCCCTCCAGACCCTGTATAATCTTTCAGCAGTTTTGGGGGAAGGAATTTACATTTTGACTCATAACTATCTCCACAACCTGCTAGAATCAGGGCAGCCCCACTTTTCCAACTGCATGGGCATCTGGTATGCTGAGTGTAAAATCCTGAGCTGAATTATTTTCAATTTTGACTCCTTTGATAAGGTGTCTTAAGTGAGAGCATTTTGTTTCTCAGTTTTACAGAGAGTTGTACTCATTGTTCTCATTCATTTTCTTTTAATGACTGGAATGATTTTATTACAAGCTATGACTCCTTTATGAGTGAATACATCTGAGAATCCAAACGCAGTCTCCCAGTGGATGCGGCCATTTGTAAAACTGTCAGGGATTCTACAGGCAGAGGTTTTAAGAAGTGAGAGAAGCATTTCATCAACTCTTCATGCATGTTCTTCTGACTGCCAAGGAAATTAAATTTGTTTTCACCTCCTGAAACCTCAGCGGATGTTTATAATATAGACCTAATATGTGTTTAATGCTAATCTGCAATCAGTTTACCCATGGTGGTGAAAACCTTGTAGTATATATTTTTTTCTGTTTAGAAGTATTCCCTTAGCATATCTATTGATGATCTAATTTGTGGGTCTGTATCCTAAAGGATTTATAAATTTACAATTTTTTAATTGAAATATCTAAACTGGTCATTTTTATATTTTAGTTTCACCTGTTAGGATGTTCGGTTAATTATACAGAAATAGTACAAGTTCAGGNCTGTTTAGAAGTATTCCCTTAGCATATCTATTGATGATCTAATTTGTGGGTCTGTATCCTAAAGGATTTATAAATTTACAATTTTTTAATTGAAATATCTAAACTGGTCATTTTTATATTTTAGTTTCACCTGTTAGGATGTTCGGTTAATTATACAGAAATAGTACAAGTTCAGGGGAAGATTGTATTAATCTTTGCTTCCAAGTGCTTAGAGGAGTGCCTGCTTCATAGTAAGTATCCCACAGGTGTTTATTGAAATGCACATATGCAAAGTGGTTTGTGCCATATATACAACACATAAGTTTAATCTCCCCCCAAATTTCATTTTATCCATTTTTAATAGTTCTATTTGTGTTTTATTGTAAGCATTCTCAAATCTTAGTAGGGCATTTTTGTTATATATACACAAAACAATGTGAATATAAAAGTTGTAGTGTAGATACATGTAAAGATGTTCTATCTCGTTGATGATTAAATAAATGCAAATTGAAACTGTAAGATAATTTTGTCTGTTTGGCACACATGTAAAAGTCTGATAACATTTTGAGCGTTTTGAGCAGATGAGAGCAATGCCATACATTGTTGATGAGACTCGAAATAGGTATATGAATTCAAGAATGAAAATGTTCATTTCACTTAAGAGCGTCATCTCAGTACCGGGAATCTAGCCTACAAAAATAATTGCACAAATCCGTAAGCACACTTGCACAAAGAACTTTGTATTAATGAATAATTTTAAACAATCTCAATGCCATCTGTAGAAGCATGAATAAGGAAACTGTGGTTCAGACAATGGCATGTACTGCAACTTTTAAAAAGAACAAACTAGATCTACATAGCCCAGAGGATGGTCAGGGTATATTTCTATGTGAGAAAATTAGTTATGAAGCAATATGTATATAGAATAACCTTGTTTTTATTAGGAAAAGAGTGGGTGTTTATATATATATGGGTGTAAGTACATGTGTCTGTGTGTGTAAGAATATAGGTATAAAGATGAAAAGCAGTGTAAGATTTGGATAGTTAAACTCCCCGCAACTTTTATTCTGTTAAACTTACACTTTTTAAATAGAGAAGTAGAAATAATTCAGAGCATATGGCTTAACTTGATAGAGTGAGTATTAGAATGCTGCTGCTAACTCGCTGCAGTCATCTCCGACTCTGTGCGACCNATGTAGCTTTTAAGGCTAGCCTTAAAGGATGAGGAGGTTTTTCAACAGGCAACGATGTTGGGGGTTAATTTTCTGAAGAAAGAATACAGAGGCAGGAAAACACAAGACATCCTTGGAGAATTGTGAAATGTCCTGTGGGACTAAAACCTAGGCCTGTCTCTTATACACATCTAGATGTGTATAAGAGACAGCCCATAGACAGCAGCCCACCAGGCTCCGCCGTCCCTGGGACATATGTTTTCTTTTAATATAAGTTTACTTTAAAAATCATCTTTAGAATCATTGAGATCTGGAAATCTGAAAGTTATACAGTCATTAGAAAGGGAGGGGAAAATGAGTATTTTAGGGAGAGAAGGGCTTCTTGCAAAGTGCTAGCCCTGAGAAGTTTGGCGAGAAGAACATTCGAGGCAGAAGGAAAAATGTAAGAGTCACCAAATTGTGTGGTCAGATGATATGGACAGAACTGTATTCCCTCCCTCCCCTCAATTCATATTTGAAGCTCTAACCTAGATAGCTTATTAAAAACCAGAGATATTACTTTGCCAACAAAGGTACGTCTAGTCAAGGCTATGGTTTTTCCAGTGGTCATGTATGGATGTGAGAGTTGGACTGTGAAGAAAGCTGAGTGCCGAAGAATGAATGGTTTTGAATTGTGGTGTTGGAGAAGACTCTTGCAAGTCCCTTGGACTGCAAGGAGATCCAACCAGTCCATCCTAAAGGAGATCAGTCCTGGGTGTTCCTTGCAAGGACTGTTGCTAAAGCTGAAACTCCAGTACTTTAGCCACCTCATGCAAAGAGCTGACTCATTGGAAAAGACCCTAATGCTGGGAGGGGTTGGGGGCAGGAGGAGAAGGGGACATCAGAGGATGAGATGGCTGGATGGCATCACTGACTCAATGGACATGAGTTTGAGTGAACTCCAGGAGCTGGTGATGGACAGGGAGGCCTGGTGTGCTGCTATTCATGGGTCACAAAGAGTCGGACACGACCGAGCAGCTGAGCTGAACTGAACTGAACCTTCCATGGGTCTAAATTTGGGGACAGTGCCTACAAAGAGGTAGTTAGGTTTAAGTGAACTCCTAAGGGGAGGCCCCAGTAGGCTGAGATTAGTGTCCTAATATGTTCTGTCTCTTTCCCAGCTATGTGAGAAGGTGGTTTTCTGTAACCCAGGAAAAGAGTTCTCATCAGAAACCAAACTGGGCAGCACCTTGATCTTTCCAGACTCCAGGTTTATGAAAAGATAAATTTCTGTCATTTAAGTCACTTAGTCTATAGTATTTTGTTATGGCATTGCAAGCTGACTATGATCAGGTTTAAGATCAGTTTAAATTGGAGCATACAGGATTTCCTGAGAAGCTGAATGTACAGAGTAGAGGGAGAAAGATCAAAGATAACACTGACGCTCTTTGGCTGAGTGACGGGGAGAGTGGTGATACATTACCTAAGATAAGGAGGAGAGTGGGGTCAGGAGAGTACATGAAGGGGAGGAAGAAGGATCAGGATTTCACTGTATACTTATTCATTTTAAGATTTCTGCCTGTTAGACATTGCGATAGAGTTGGACATCCAAGTTGGGGCCCAGGGATAGAAATGCTAAGTTGGATGTCACCAGCATTTATATTGGGTTGAAAGCTGTGGAATGGAGTGAGATGATGTAGCAACATCTGTTGGTGGGAGCCTGGAGGCATTGCAACAGTCTGAGAAGAATCACAGATAGAGAAACCGACAAGGAGAGCACCAGAAATCAAGAATGGTCAGGTTACTGCCTAGTACTCCAAGAGGCTAAGTGAGATGAAAACAGAGGTTCAAGGTTGGATCAGCAGATGGAGGTCATAGGGTGTCTAGATGACAAGAGTTTCAGTAAAGTAGTGGAAAGTAAAAAGATAAAAGGCTAAAGAAGAGAATGAGAGGTAAAAAAGTTAAGATGAGTCTTTTTGCTCGAATTAGGAGCAGAAGAATGAGTATGGACTTACAGAGAGATACAGGCTCAAGAGACTTTTTTTTTTTAACTTTTTATTTTGTATTGGGGTGTAGCCAGTTAACAATGTTGTGATAGTTTCAAGTGAACAGTGAAGGGACTCAGCTATACATATATATGTATCCATTCTCCTCCAGACTCCACCGCACCCCCGCCCCCCACCTTCCAGGCCACATAACATTGAGCAGAGTTCCATGTGCTTTACCTTATTGGCTATCCATTTGAATATAGCAGTGCATACAAGTCCATCCCAAACTCCCTAGCTATCCCTTCCTCCTGGCAACCTCAAGAGACAACTTTTAAAAATATTTTTTATGATTTTTAAAACATAAAATGGTAGACCAAACAGTATGATAGACTTCCAGTATCCGTCAACAGCTTTAAGAATTAGTAATCTTGTTATTTAACTTCTTTGCAGAGTACATCATGAGAAACGCTGGGCTGGAAGAAGCACAAGTTGGAATCAATATCAATATTGGGAGAAATATCAATAACCTCAGATATGCAGATGACACCACCCTTATGGCAGAAAGTAAAGAAGAACTAAAAAGCCTCTTGATGAAAGTGAAAGAAGAGAGTGAAAAAGTTGGCTTAAAGCTCAACATTCAGAAAACTAAGATCACAGCATCTGGTCCCATCACTTCATGGGAAATAGATGGGGAAACAGTGGAAACAGTGTCAGACTTTATTTTGGGAGGCTCCAAAATCCTGCAGATGGTGATTGCAGCCATGAAATTAAACAACACTTACTCCTTGGAAGGAAAGTTATGACCAACCTGGACAGCATATTAAAAAGCAGACATTACTTTACCAATGAATGTCATCTAGTCAGGGCTACAGTTTTTCCTATGATCATGTATGAATGTGAGAGTTGGACTGTGAAGAAAGCTGAGAGCCGAAGAACTGATGCTTTTCAACTGTGGTGTTGGAGAAGACTCTTGAGAGCCCCTTGGGCTGCAAGGATATCCAAACAGTCCATCCTAAAGGAGACCAAACCTGGGTGTTCATTGGAAAGGCTGATGTTGAAGCTGAAACTCCAATACTTTGGCCACCTCATGCGAAGAGTTGCCTCATTGGAAAAGACCTTGATTCTGGGAGGAATTCGGAGCAGGAGGAGAAGGGGACGACAGAGAATGAGATGGCTGGATGGCATCACTGACTCAATTTACATGAGTTTGAGTGATCTCCAGGAGTTGGTGATGGACAGGGAGGCCTGGCGTGCTGCAGTTCATGGGGTCGCAAAGAGTCGGACTGAGTGACTGAACTGAATTGAACTGAATCTTGTTAATATGTACTGCTATGTACTTATCTATCCCATATTGTTTGTAAGCAAAGTCTAGATATCATTATTTCATCTATAATATTTGAGAGTGTAGCTTTAAAAGATAAGGACTGTTTGCAAAGAAATATAATCAAAATATCTTTATGAGTCCTAAAAAACTGGACCTTATCCCTTAATAACAAATATCCAGTGTCCAAAGTTCTAATTATCTCATGAATGTCATATTTTTGAATCATTTGTTTGAATTAATTTAGAAACAATATTGACACTTTACAATTTCTTTTGGTTCAGCATTGTTATATCTTTAAATGTCTCCAAGAGGGAGGGGATAAATGTATACATGTAGCTAATTCACTTTGTTGTAGAGCAGAAACTAACACAACATTGTAAAGCAATTATGTGCAATAAAAAAAAAATACCACTACAAAAAAACTAAATATCCTCTCTCCATCTTTTATCCCTCTTGTTATTTATTTTCAAAGAAACTGGGTTGTTTGTCCTGTAGAGTTTCCTACAGTTCAACTGAACTTCTGTAGTTTTGTTTAACATATTCTTCTTTTGTATTTTGCAAAAACTGATAGTTAGATCCAAAAGATTTATCAGATTCAGGTTTACATTTTTAGCAAGATTATTTCATAGTGTGGTGATCCATAAAGAATATAATCCTTTGTTGTCTCTTTTTGTGATGTTAACATCAATTGGCACTCTCTACCTAGAATCTTTAATTCATAAGAGATTGCAAAAATGGTGGCATTCTAGTTCTATCCTGGTTTCTATATTTATTGGCTGAAATACATCCCTCATTCTTTATCTGGTTACCTACTGTTACAATTTGTCTAGGAAAGATAGAGTAAATGTTTGATCTTTCTTTTTAATAGTTTTAAAAAATAAGTTATTAGCTAGTATCCTCTAACAGTGAAAACATTTTTAAATAATATGAACCCATGGATTTAAATATATTCAACGCATTTCAGTACATTGTAGTTTTTATCCCTACTGATGCTCAGATCACTGCCATTTGTGCCCGAGGGGAGGTTCTTCAGTTGTCCCCAGAGTGCTTCTGCCACACCCCACTAGTTTTGTCTGTTCTTTAACAGTTCCCTACTTTCTGGTATAACGTGGTATTTTAGGCTCATCTTGTACAGTTTCTAACTTACATTGCAATCAGCCATTTCTTCAAAGAGAAGAATTTTTATTTAAAGTTGACATATTGAAGCTCATTTGTACATGAATGGGAATAATCCAGATTAGAGGAGACAACTGCAGAAGCACCATCACTGAGTAGGTAAGAGGGATGGGGTGGGTGGAAAGGTCATTTTTCGAGTGGAACATGTAATTCATTGTGATGGTACATTAGGCAAAGCAAAATTCTGTGAAAATGTAGGAGCCATATGGACGATTAGAAAATAAAACTCTGCCTTCACGATTCTAGGTTACGTGCCACATTTCCCACATATAAATTCTACACTCAAAGGTATAAAGTTCAGCTAGTCATTTCCTTGATCAGCAAATATGTTGACCACTTTTGTTTTTCTATAAATAACTTCCACAATCAAGAAATCACAAGATATTTGACTAGCAATACACTAAACTTTGGGGATACTCCATAGATTGTTAACAATTATTTCAAACTCTAAAGAGAAATACTTAACTCTCAAGGTTTTAAAATTGTTTATTCCTCAATATTTTTCTCTTAATTTCCAAGCTGGGTATTTATAATATTTACTGTAATATATTTGAAAAATTGAAAAATATTGATCTGGTGGTTTCTTTGCTTTTGCTGCCAATAGGAGGATCTGTTAAAAGTCACAAAGTTTTCACCAGTGACTAGCTCTGGCATCCAAATAACTCTTCTCTCATGTCTGACTTGACTAAAGAGCCCTCCCATGGCGCCCACTTTTCCTTCATACTCCTTGCTACTGGTAGACCTATGCCATTCCTTTCTCTGCAAGGGCTGTGACGTGATCTCTTCTCCCCATTTCCTTCTCATGTTTATTTCACTATGTTTGAAAGGAAACTGTTCAATGCAGGATGCAGGATGCTTGGGACTGATGCACGGGGATGATCCAGAGAGATGGTGTGGGGCGGGAGGCAGGGTTGGGATTGGGAGCTCATGTGCACTCGTGGCTGATTCCTGTCAATGTATAGCAAAATGAATACAGTATTGTAAAGCAAAACAAACTAAAAAATTAAAAAATAAATAAATAAAGGAAGCTGTCAAGGAAAGTCCGGATACTGTTTTTTTAAATGCAAATCACTTCTGTCACCTAGCCCTGGTATAAATGGGCCGCATGAGACTGCCACTCTCTCTTCTCCCCACCATCATGCCTGCTGCCTACATTTTTGGCTCACCTGGATTGGGAGCAGTTTGGAAGAGAGATGATGAGTCTGTCATTTTGAAACCTGAAAGATGCATTTTAATGCCATTCAAGCAAGAGACTACAAAAAGAAAACCTTAGAGCAAGACCCTGAAGATAGAAATAGATAAGAGAAAAAAAGAAAATTAGATGTGAAAGAGTACTCATAACAAAGCTTGCAGGTTTGCAATAGTGCTTTGAACTAGGAGTGAAAGAAGAAATTCTCCATTCTCTCCTTTCTTCCTATGCTCTCTGGCACCAGAATCCTGAAAGTGAACTACCTATGAATGGTGCTAATGTGCTACAGGCCACCAGCATCAGAGTTCAAAAGTATCGTTTTGGAGAATGTAACTCAAATGATTAGAGCATAAGATTTTATTCTGATTTTTTATTAATTTTCACACTGCCTTTCAAACTATCAAACTATCGTATGAGCTGTTTTTCAAAGTACAAGTTAGCATCCAGTGACTCAGTTTGCAGAAGTATTTACTCTAGGATTCCTTTAAACTAGGAACTTTTTTACTGTTTGTTTCCAGACCATTAACTACTTGACAGAGAATCTATGAGTGGGTTAAGCAGCCTAATGTACAAAAGGTGGAGATGTTAGACCAAGACAGATGGGAAATGAATGCTAAATAAATTATAGGGAGATAGGAAAATAGAATTGATTTATTGACCTATACATTTTAGGAATGAATCTATTTAAGAAAGTGAGATAGAACCTTAACTGCTGCTCACCATGCACATAGTATAATTTTGTCATGTTGTTACAGGGGGTAATCAAGTGTGTCCTCCTTTCGACAATGGCAATACTTACCATTGTTTCCTTATTCCAGTCTATGGATTTATCTGCATACTATTTGACATACTTAATTGAAATGTTTATTTATCTGCATGTTGCTTGTGAAAATGCAGTGTCCCTGTCATATAGATCCCAGAGAGTTATTAAACTTTAATGAGCTTCAGTTAGTGATAAATCTTATAGCCATAACATAAAATAAGATGGCAAAGTAAGGCAATTATCTAGGTAATTTGGGAAAATGCAGACTTACTTCACCTAATGCTTGTGGATATTTTTAAAATGTCCCTCTAGAATTTAAGTTTTATACCACTGAATGGTTGGAGTGGGGCTGAATTTTAGCAACCCTATCCATGACTGATTTTGTTCTAAACTGGCAATTAAATCATGTGATTTTATTGAAGGAAGCCTCTCTCATTTGCCATGACTCTTTGGCTAAAGGTTGAAAGCTAGTAACTACTTCATAATGCTTATTCAATTCAACTCAAAAATTTGAGTTCTTAGCATCTCTGCTCGATACAGAGATTACTGAGTCTCTAGTTTCATGGAGTTTATGATCTAGTGAGGAACACTGAAATAATATAACTTATAATGTGTATACTCTAAAAGTAGTGTCTAAACAAAATTCCATGGGCATAAAGCAAGTAGAGTGATTTGCTCTGAGAAGCCTTTGTGGGAAATGTAGCTTTTAAGGCTAGCCTTAAAGGATGAGGAGGTTTTTCAACAGGCAACGATGTTGGGGGTTAATTTTCTGAAGAAAGAATACAGAGGCAGGAAAACACAAGACATCCTTGGAGAATTGTGAAATGTCCTGTGGGACTAAAACCTAGGCTATGGGAATATGGTATTTGGAAATATGATCTGGGACCAGAATTTTAGGGTTTGGCAACATAAGACAAAACTGAACCTTCCTAATTGGCTGTAAGTAGCTGGGGAAAGGTTTTGAACATAGATGGTTCTGTTTAAGGAAGGTAACTCTTAGACCGGTTTCTGGGATTAGAAGGGGCAGACACTGGAGTGTTGGAGATCAGACAGAAGACTCTCTCACTTGCCTAATGAGAAGCAAATGAGGCTGTGAATTGTGCAGGAGCAATGGGAATGGAAAGAGAGGGTGGTTTCTAGATTTTACCAGGGTAGGATTGGGATAACCTAGTGACGGGGTAGCATGGGAGTAAGGGTGATGCAGAAACCTCCCACATTTATGCAGAGGAAGAGAGAGAAAAAGGACAAGGAGCAAGTTTGGAGGAAAGCGCCACAGTATCTCAGAAACCAGATGAAGAGAGGATTTCAGGAAGGAGGGCAACAGAAACAAATGAGTCAGGGAAATACAGTTAAGACTGAGATAAAGAAGTATGTTGATTTAACAATCAGAAAGTTGCTGTTAGCTTTTATTCAGGTGATGAAATTGGAAGCCAATAAAGGAGAGTTGTTATCTTGGAGGAAACAAGAGTAGAGAATTATTTTTTGAGAAGAGGTGATGAAGTGTGAAGGAGAGAGGAGTATCTCTTTAAGGAGAATAAGATTGGAAAGGACGTTGCATTAGAATAAGGAAAGCGGATTCTAAGGAGAATCGGTGAGCCCCGATGAGCTATGTCTCTCAGTATTCATGTCCTTGGATGGTCTCTCCTCAAATCTGGGATGGCCTTGTGACCAACAGAATGTGATGTCCTTGGACAGGCTTCCAAGTCCAGGGATTAAGACCTGGCAGCTTCTGCTTTTAGACACCGGAGAAGCCAGCCTACTGTGTAAGAGGTCTGAACCTGAAACCATCCTGCTGGGTGGGAAACCCACACTGTCCACATGAAAATGTCAAAAAGACAGAGAGAGATGTCCAGCCAGCTGAGGCACCAGATGTAAGTGTAGAAGCCATTTGGGGATTTCCTGCCCCAGAAAATGCTGCAAGGATCACTGAGCACCCCTGCTCTACTCACACTAGACTTGTGCATAAGTAAATGACTGGCTATTTTAAGCCACTGAAGTTTGTGAGTGATTATTACACAACAATAGATGACTGGAACAGGTGGCTTTCTTTTTTTTCCCCTTAATGTTAGAGAGGTTTGAGAGATGGAATAAGGCCCTAAAGAAGATGAAGGCAGGCAGGATCAAGTGGAAGAATTGGTCTTGGAAGTGAATGAAGACATTGCTTTTTTGAGGCAGAAAGAGTTGAGGAAAGGATGGGTAAAATTAAAGTTTGACATGAATGGGAAGGAAATGGGACCAGTTCAAGTTAGACAGTGAGGTATCATGTTGAGAATGAGGACTGAATGAGGGGGCTGAGAGCTAAAGAGGGGGAGAAAAAGTTTCACTATAAGTGGCAACAGGATTTATCCTGGGAGGAGCAGACCAGGGGCAGACCTATGGGTGCCCTGGTGAGTGTGGTCATGAGCTTGTAATGAGGCCAAGAGGTTTGTGGTATTTCGTACCCCCCCCTTACTGAGATTGTATTGTGTCAGCACTCAAAAAGCGTACTGTCTAGGTAGGTAGAAGTTTATTTACTTGAGAAGATTTTGGATGCTAACTGTAAACAAATGGAAATTTTCTTTATTTGTTTACAATAATTGTAAACAATAATTGTAAACAAATGGAAAAAAAAAAACCTAGAATTTGTTTCAAGTGTCTTCAAATATTTTAGAGCCCCTCTCCACTTTTATAAAAGAATCCATGGACCTGCTGCAAATGATATTTCCATTTGCAATACCGGAAATGATTTCATTAACAATTGCTGAATCATACACCTGAGATTACAGACAATGCTATTTATACGAAAGAAATGGAGGACGCATCTGTTTTAGCTTCCTGGCCTATTTTCATGCTTCCATCCATTTGGATTTCTGTCCCATATGTTGTCCTCAGCACTCTGTCTTAAACTGCTGTCTAGTTATAGCTCAAAAAACAAAAAAGCCGCTGTTCCAAATGGAACTTTATTTCAGTAGGGGGCTGTACTTTCTTTTAAGCTATTACTTGACTGACAGATACTGTGAAGCTTACTTAATTAGTCAGTTTTTAAAGCTCTCTGTGATGGCAAAAAGAAAAAAAAATTTGTTCTTATATCCTTGAATTGTACAGAATGACTCTTCTTTGTAACTCCTTATACAAAAGGTAAACCACTAGAGGAATTTGGAATAAGGTTGGTTGTTGAAGCCAACGCTAAATGAGCCAATGACATTGAGATGCTAAAAAGGAGTTTTTGACATGCCATAAAGTCTGGTTGCTTCTACTTGGTCCCTCAGCTTGCTTTGACCCCCCCGAGATTCCCTCTTCCCTGACCTCTCATTCCCCTAAGCCTCAAATTCATGGTTGACTTTGAACTTTTGACCCTACTTATTTTTGTGCCAGGACCTCATTGCGTCATTTCTCTCAGTTCTAGCTGTTCAGCCTGACTCAGTGACACACGGCAATCAGTGGCCTGGAGTTTCACACTTTGACATCCCTCCCACTGACTAGAATGTGCCTGCACAATAAGGAAACAACTTGCCAAGATGCAATATCCATTGACCTGTGCCAGGCAATGCCTAGTGTTATGGTTGACCAAAGGTTACCCAATGGCATTCAGGTAATTCTAACAGCTACCAACTGAGGTTTGTTCACCAGAAAATTTCAAACAGGCCCTTTAAAATACCATAAGATAATGTGGGTTGTCATATCAGGGTTGCTAAATAAAGTTCCAGACATTCAGTGAGAAGATCTAAGTTAGCATTCATGGTTCTTTCAATCATTAGCTGGGAAGCAATTTAGGACTCCTTCATGGTCATACCTATATGCTGGAAGTTAATACATATTAGGACAAGCATGGACTCACTACTAAATTAAATGAATATCAGGCTGAAGGAAATTGAGGTTATAGTCCATGGTATGTACCATGGACAAGTGAAATAAGCATTTCAACTGAAACAAAAATACATTTTTGCTCTCCCAGTCAAACTACATGCTAAATAGATTGGGAAGGAGAAAATAGAATCAAACAAATCTATGGCTTGGAAACAGGATTGGCAACATAACCAGGGAAATTCAAGCCAGACTGGAGATGTGCTGAAAACCAAATTTTCTAAAGGCCCTGGAGACTCTGGCATATAGTATTGAGCAGTTAAATTCTAGAGCTGTTTCATTTGTGCCAGCTACTTACCATCACCAACATCAAACTTGCATAACGACACTGCAGTTTTACTGCTGAAAATGAACTTTTTTTGGCTTGAAAATGTGCAGAGGGGAAATGGCAAAAAGAGATCTGAACTGCTGTGCAAAAAGCTAAAGGGAAACATTTACAGGAGGAGGCTTGAGCATAAAGAACTTCCCAAAGACATTTGACAGAATGATTTCCATGTAAGGGATTGCCATTGCCTGGTTTGAAACAACAGGCTAAAGAAACTCATTTTATATGAGGCCTTCCAAAACAATAATTAGGAACACGATGTCCCAAAGATCATAATGAAAAGAAGGATGATCATAGAAAGCCACAGGGAGACAGATATTTCCTGTTACCTGATATAAAAACACAGCTTTTCATATAATGCTTGCAGTGGCTACTGCTATTTGCCACCTTGATGCCCTCTGCGTGGCACCCCACTCCAGTACTCTTGCCTGGAAACTCCTGTGGACGGAGGAGCCTGATTGCCTGCAGTCCATGGGGTCGCTAAGGGTCAGGCACGACTGAGAGACTTTCACTTTCACTTTTCACTCTCATGCATTGGAGAAGGAAATGGCAACCCACTCCAGTGTTCTTGCCTGGAGAATCCCAGGGACGAGGGAGCCTGGTGGGCTGCCGTCTATGGGGTCGCACAGAGTCGGACACGACTGAAGCGGCTTAGCAGCAGCAGCAGCAGCAGCAGCAGATGCCCTCTTCAGGGCGGAGGTGTTCGTTTCCTCAACTGTGTGGGACACTGGCTGCTGTTAGCTTACAGCTGATTACCTAACCCTCTGCTAAGGAAGCTGTCTTTCTCCAGGTCATGCTCCCTTCCCAACGCAACCTGTATCTACCGACGGTCCGTTAGTAGGTACAAAGGCCTGGGCCTCTAGCCCCGATTCAGGACAACGCTGAAGGACCATCACACTTTGAAATCTCCACTGGAGAATGACAGGGGGCCTCCATTCACATTGCTTCTCACTCTGTTCTGTTACCCTGCTTTCCTCCTTCTCTAACAGGGGTTCTTCCAAGGAGCTCTCCTCTGTAAACCTCTTCCAGTCACATCTCTATCTTCAAGTCTCTTTTTCCAGGAATCCAGTCTAAGATGAGGCTAATCTGATATCAACACTGTGTTGGCAAATTACCGACATATGCTTGTTCCCAGTCTTTCTTTCCCCTATTCCTCTAAAGGGGAGTCAGATGTTGTTTGTTTCATTTCTCCCCCTTTAGCCTACTCCAGGCACCATACTTCTTTACAGAGTTCTGATAAAGTGAAACACAACCAGGTAAAGAAACAGAACAAAGCCAGTGCTCAGAAGATTCCTCTGCCTCCTTTTCCAGTCACTGCTGTCTATCAAGGATCCTCACTTCTTTACTTTGTACTCCTTGGGTTTTCCTGCTTTTTTGTAGTATATGTAATTGGATGCGTAGCCATATAACTTTTGTATCTGGTCTCTTTTATTGTATGTTTTAGTTGTATGATTCATCCTTACTGTTGCATGAATTTGTAAGCCTTTCATTCTTATTGCATAGCATTTCATTGTGTGAATATTTCACAACTTGCACATAATTCTTTTGGAAGCACTGTTACTATAACCTGTAAAAATCTAACTTCCATTGCTTTGTCTGAATCTCTAGGGCCAGTAGTTATGTACGGATGTGAGAGCTGGACCATAAGGAAGAATGAGTGCCAAAGAATTGATGCTTGCAAAATATGGTGCTGGAGAACACTCTTGAGAGTCCCTTGGACAGCAAGGCGATCAAGCTAGTCAGTCGCAAGGAAATCAACCCTAAATGTTCTTTGGAAGGACTGATGCTGAAGCTGAAGCTCCAGTACTTTGGCCACCTGATGCAAAGAGCCAACTCATTAGAAAAGACTCTGATCCTGGGAAAGATTGAAGGGAAAATGAGAAGCAGGGAGAAAGAGGAGCCTGGCAAATTGCAGTGCGTGGGGTCACAAAGCGTGATACAGGACTTAGCGACTGCACAACAAAAACTGGGGTCAAACCGTGCTTTCTGAAGGGAGAGGCTACCTTTTCCCAGGCTTTGCGTCCCTTCAATGTCAAAAAGCCATCCCGGCCCACTTTGATAGCACAGAGCTACACTGTTAACACAGTAGCTCCTAGCAGACATGTGACTACTGAATATTTGAAATGTGGCTGGTACAAGTTGAGAAAAACATCTACTTCTGCTTCACTGACTATGCTAAAGTCTTTGTCTGTGTGGATCACAACAAATTGTAGAAAATTCTGAAAGAGATGGGAATACCAGACCCCTTACCTGCCTCCTAAAAAATCTGTATGCAGGTCAAGAAGCAACATTTAGAACTGGACATGGAACAAATTGGGAAAGGAGTATGTCAAGGCTGTATACTGTCACCCTGCTTATTTAACATGTATGCAGAGTCCATCATGTGAAATGTTGGGTTGGATGAAGTACAAGCTAGAATCAAAACTGCTGGAAGACATATCAATAATCTCAGATATGCAGATGACACCACCCTTATGGCAGAAAGTGAAGAAGAACTAAAGAGCCTCTTGATAAAAGTGAAAGAGGAGAGTGAAAAATCTGGCTTAAATATCATCATTCAAAAAACTAAGATCATGGCATCCAGTCCCATTACATCATGGCAAATAGATGGGGAAACAATGGAAACAGTGGCTAACCTTATTTTCTTGGGCTCCCAAATTACTGCAAATGGTGACTGCAGTCATGAAATTAAAAGATACTTGTTCCTTGGAAGAAAAGCTATGACCAACCTAGACAGCATATTAAAAAGCAGAGACATTACTTTGTGACCAAGTTCTGTCTAGAAAAAGCTATGGTTTTTTTCAGTAGTCATGTATGGATGTGAGATTTGGAACATAAAGAAAGCTGAGTGCCAAAGAATTGATGCTTTTGAACTGTGGTGTTAGAGAAGACTCTTGAGAGTCCCTTGGACTGCAAGGAGATCAAACCAGTCAATTCTAAAGGAAATCAGTCCTGAATATTGGAAAAGCTCCAATACTTTGGCCTGATATGAAGAACTTTCTTATTGAGAAAGACCCTGATGCTGGGAAAGATTGAAGGCAGGAGGAGAAAGGGGTGACAGAGGATGAGACGGTTGGATGGTATCACTGACTCAATGGACATGAGTTGATGGACAGGGAAGCCTGGCGTGTTGCAGTCCTTGGGGTTGCAAAGTGTCAGACATGACTGAGTGATTGAACTGACTGACAAACTGAGACATGCTGCATGTGTAAAATACCTATGAAATTTCAAAGATTCGGCATGAAAAATAATTTAAAATATTTCAATAATTTTATATTGATTATTTGTTGAAATATGATTTTGACTGAATGAAATATACTATCAGAATTAATTTGGCCTTCTTTTATCAACTTCCCTGGTGGCTCAGACGGTAAAGCGTCTGTCTACAATGCGGGAGACACGGGTTAGCTCCTGGGTTGGGAAGATCCCCTGGAGAAGGAAATGGCAATCCACTCCAGGACTATTGCCTGGAAAATCCCATGGACAGAGGAATCTGGTAGGCTACAGCCCATAGGGTCGCAAAGAGTCGGACACGACTGAGCGACTTCACTTCACTTTACTTTTAAAAATGTGACTATTAGAAAAATTTAAATTCCATGGATGCCTTTTATTATATTTGTATTGGGCTTTAGGGATCCAGATCGCTGTCTTACACAGATAGCTTTATTACTTTTCTGCCTGAAGTCAGATGTTGGACCAAGTGCTTTTCCAAGTTTTTTTGTTCATAAAATTTCCAAAGGTTCAAGTGCCCATTGGAACCAGTACATGGATGCTCAAGTCCCATCAGCAATTTGAGGTCTGTCCAAGTGAGAACTAAAAAGCTTGCTGCCTTGGAATGTGAGGACTGTGTCTATGCCTTGGTAGCCAACAAGCTTGGGTATTGCATTAAACACTGATACCACTTTAATTAAAAACGTGACAAAATGTTGATCATGAAAGCATACGAGGCTAAACATCACGAGAGGCTTCACATTTCCTGCTTCCATAAGGAAACCACTTTTCGCTTCAGTTCACACTGTTTATAGCCGCTGCTGGTTTATATGGAAAATGTGGCAGCTAAAGTTCAAACGATTTATATACTGCAATATAATTTATATGGAGTCATTTTGGAGGCCAGCTGAATAATGAGAATGTCAATTAATTTTAAAGTTTTCAACCACGTGTCTAGGTTTTATCATCCATAGACCACATTTTAGATCAATTCCAAGCATTCAGATTAAGATGGTCCCACAAGTCCCACAGCAATAAAGAAATTAAGATGATCCTACTGAAATAGGCATATAAAATGTAAGAATTTCTTTTAATGAAGATATGGCTCCTCAGAACTTTACTGAATTACACATTCCACTTACACATGAAGTTTTATTTGGACTTACTGCTTTTAATCTGGAAGAATTCGGGACTGTTGAACATTTTACCAGGCAAATAGACTTTAAAATTTCTCAGCACAGCTGAGTTTCCTTATTTTTAACGTTCATCTTCCTATTCTTCTCCAGAGTCATTATTACTCACTGTTGGCAAATACATCCACACACTTCTCCTCTTTAAAGTCGTAAGAGTTTTAAATTATTTAAAACCTATAGGAATATGACCTCTTGATTATGTATTGTATTACATTTCTAATCCCACATTGCCTTAATCCTGTAATTAAAACTGGAGCAATTGAAATCATTGCACTGATGTTTCTGTGCTTCTGTATTTTAATTGCATTTAAGGGATGAATATTTGATGCTATATATTTGTCAGGCAAATAGGAGTAAGCACTCCACTTCCCCTCAAAACACTTAGCTACAATTTAAAACTAGGAAAGCCTTGATTAAAAGAATTAAGAAATCAGACACCGCATGTACCTGTGTCCAAGGGGCAGATTCAAGAACTTCATTCTCAACACCTTCCTGAGAAGAAGAAAAGCCATGCTGGTTTCAGAAAGGATTAAAAACTGAACAGGCCTAGAGTTTTCATCAGGAAATGATCTGGTTTTAGAATTGCTATTATTTTTTAAGCTACTTTGGGGACTGTTTTAGAAACAGCTCAGCTTCTGTGGAATGATCCTCTGGGTAAAGCACTGACTAGAATCTGTTTTTCTATCATTGGATCCTCACATAAAATCAGCCCCATTAAAGTCCCTCTCACATAATCTTGAGGAGGAATATAAAGCGTTTCTTGAGAGCAAGAATGAGAGGTGCGGAATGAATGTCCAGGGCACTCAGGGCTTGCCACCCACCGAGCAGCCTGCTGGGGTAATGAGCTCGCAAAGGCCTCTGAAGACAGCAGAGGATGCAGGCATTTGGCAGCCTTCTGCAGGCATGGAATGCGTGTTGACACAGAATCCAGAAATGTTAGAGCTGGAAAGGGGCCTTAGAGATCACTGAATCCAGCTCTCTTTGTGAGGAAGCTGAGGTCCAAAGGGGAGGTGACACGCTCAATACTGATTCAAAGGCGTGCACACACACACACACACACACACACACACACACACTCATTCACCCACATGCTCACACACTGCTGACCCTCTGTCCTCAGTAAATTCTCCCAGGGTGATAGTCTCGTCAGGAGAGGAGGGAGCTCTTCTCTTTATTTTTGTATTTTATTTTATGTTATTTTTTCCCAGCTTCATCAAAGTCTGATTGACAAAAACTGTATATATGTTTCAGGTGCACAACATGATGTTTTGATATATGAATATGTTGTGAAATGATTACAGTCAAGCTCCTTAACATGTCCATTAGCTCACATAGTTACTTTTCTGTGTGTGTGTGATGAGGATACTGAAGGTATATTCTCTTAGCAAGTTCCAAGTACTCACTGTATTATTAACCACAGTCACTATCCTGTCTGTTAGGTCCATAGACCTTATTCATCCTATAACTGAAAGTCTATATCCTTTGATTGGGGGGAATTTTTCATTTCTTCACCCCCCCCAAATAACCACTCTCTACTCTGTTTCTGAGCTTGACTTGTTTATATTTCACATATAAGTGAGATCACAAAATATTTGTCTATTTTTGTTAAACATATTTCAGTTAGTGTAATGTCCTCCAGGTTTATCCACGTTGTCACCAAATGACATGATTTCCTTCTTTCTTAAGGGTAGATAATGTTTTCTTGTATGTCAGTTCAGTTCACTTGCTCAGTCGTGTCTGACTCTTTGCGACCCCATGAATCACAGCACGCCCGGCATCCCTGTCCGTCACCAACTCCCGGAGCTCACTCAGACTCACGCCCATCGAGTCCGTGATGCCATCCAGCCATCTCATCCTCTGTTGTCCCCTTCTCCTCCTGCCCTCAATCCCTCCCAGCATCAGAGTCTTTTCCAATGAGTCAACTCTTCGCATGAGGTGGCCAAAATACTGGAGCTTCAGCTTTAGCATCATTCCTTCCAAAGAAATCCCAGGGTTGATCTCCTTCAGAATGGACTGGTTGGATCTCCTTGCAGTCCAAGGGACTCTCAAGAGTCTTCTCCAATACCACAGTTCAAAAGCATCAATTCTTCAGCGCTCTGCCTTCTTCACAGTTCAACTCTCACATCCATACATGACCACAGGAAAAACCATAGCCTTGACTAGACGGACCTTTTCTGGCAAAGTAATGTCTCTCCTTTTGAATATGCTATCTAGGTTGGTCATAACTTTTCTTCCAAGGATATATCTTGCTGTTATTGTTCTGTAGCTCAGTCATGTCTGACTCTTGCAACCCTATGGACTGCAACATGCCATGTTTCCCTGACCTTCACCATTTCCTAGCCATCCAACCATCTCATCTTCTGTCATCCCCTTCTCCTATCTTCAATTTTTTCCAGGATCAGACCCATTGGGTCTTTTCCAATGAGCCAGCTCTTCATATCAGGTGTCCAAAGTATTGGAGCTTCAACTTCAGCATCCATTCCAATGAACATTCAAGATTGGTTTCCTTTGGGATTGATTGGTTTAATCTCCTTGCAATCCATGGGACTTTCAAAAGTCTTCTCCATCACCATAGTTCAAAAGCACCAATAATCTTCTCTGTATATATGTACCAGAGAATGTTATTTTTGGTAAGGATGTAGAGAAAGGAAAGCTTTATAGACTGTCAGTAAAGAGGTAAATTGGTACAGTCATTGTGGAAAATAGTATGAGGGTTCCTCAGAAAGTTAAAAATATAACTACCATAGGATCCAGCAATCCAACTTTTGGGTATATATACAAAAGAAATAAAATCACTTAGAGAGACATCTGCCTTGTCATGCTCATTGCAGCATTATTCACAACAGCCACAGTATGACCACAACGTAAGTGTCTGTTGATAGAGGGGAGAGTGCTTTACATGGACCTGCACCCATTTTTGAAAAGTCACTCCTGAGAAATCCTGGAGGCATTTTTTTCAGGTGCAGTGTTTCAGTCTTGAGGGACCGGAGACAGCTCATTTATCTTAAGCCCACGGTTGTCGATAATGTGTCAGATGCAAAGAAGAGATGCACAAAGGACCTCGGTGGCATCGTGCCTCCTGCCTCCTTCCAGGTGTGTGTGTCTGCATCTGTGTTGTCCTGCTCCTTACCCACATGCCTACACACAGAAAAGGAAGGCTTCACCAGGAGGGTGAGGTTACCTTCAAGCAGGAGAGCATTCCTATTTGGTACTCTTCTCTGATTCCGAAGGGAAATATCCAGCCAAAAATATTCCACCCTATTTTGAAGTTTTGGAAGCCTTTGAGGTTTGACTGAGAAGTCCAAGTGTCTGCCACCTATAGGGCCCTCTGCTGTGTTCACCTCTCCTGTCTCCCAAAGCTGCACACCCCCATTCTCACTAGCACGGTGTTTCTCAGCCTCGGCACTATGAACAGACACCTGGGCCAAGTCAGTCTCTGTTGGAGGTGGGGGGTGGGGGTGGGGCTGTCCTGAGCATTAGAGGATATTCAGTGGCATTCCTGGCCTCTACCTCTAAATGTACCCCCCATCTGAGTCATACTAATGCAAACTGGCTCCACACATGGCCCCCACTCCAGACCCATTGCTCCAGGGTGATCATTCTGAGGGCAGGGGCTGACTGTACCAGCTATAGTGTCTGCTGCTCTTATCCCATCCTCAGGTACAGCAGCTGTGCTACACCTCACAGAGGTCTGCAGCAGCGCCAGACCCTCTCCGTATGCACAGTTCAGAGCTTAACAAGTTCCTATCCTGGTCGCCGTGGCTGCTGCATTTTCCTGTAGTGTGCTTAGAGTTTCTCTGAATGAACATGCCCTTGTTAAATACAAGCAGATTCTCCACAGAGCTGGGGAGTAGGGAAGACTGGAGCCCTGGTTGCCCTTCTCAGAGGACCCCCTGCTCTCTCGCCACTGGCGAGCACTTTTCTGCAAGGCTGAGCCCTGGCTCCCCATTAAAGGAGAGGAAGGCTTCTTTGTGCCTAAGAGCCTAGCCTCTGATTCGCAGGAGCTTTCTGCTGATGACACTTCCCTCCCCAAAGGCACAGAGTCCCCCACGTCCCCGGTGCCATGGGTTACAAACGTGTCTCATGCTGAATGAGTTAGGGCTAGGGATATGGCTCATTTTTGGAGGGGGGCAGATATGGCTTCGTTAAAGCGATATTGATTTTAGTCATCCTCCACAAATTATCCAGTTCTTTCTGAGCTAACTCCTTGGGTGAGAACAACAAGTTCACGAAGCAATCGAGTTAGAGAGGAGTGTGTGGGAACAGGAAAAGAGTGGGAGAAGCATTTTACACTTTATTAAAATAAAGATCTCAGCACCTCTTTTTTCATACAAAAAACAAAAAGCAATGCATATAGGCCTGCTTAAACTCTTCCTTCTTCTGGACCATTTCCTAGCAGCAAAGATGTATCATCTTATAGTTTTGTTTTTCTTTAACTTCAGTGTTTATGCTCAAATTCATAGGGCTGTTGGTAAGTTCGCAGGTATACGGATGAGAAAAATATCAGCAAGCAGAATATTTCTCCTCTCTCCTTAATATCCTCCTTTATATGCTGGAACAGACCTTCGTGCTTACAAAGAGATTTGAGAGGCCATTCCAGGTGAGTGCAGTGAATAAATGGCAGAACAGAGGAACACCCACTCATACAAAGGGTGGGGGGGGAACCCTTCTTTCCAACACTGCTGAATCTATTTGTATAACTCAGTGCTTCTCCGGGAGCTAGACCTCATTCCTAGGCCACAGAGAGGCTGCCGTGGGGTCATGGAGCCCATGCCCAGAGGATGCCCGCTGTAGCTGTTTGTGGCATCTCCAAAGGCAGACGGTTGAACAGGATGAACCCGCTCCCTAACACTGAATTCTGTTGCTAGCTGTGTTTCCCAGCTCCGGTCTTAGTCTGCTCTCATGTCAGGAGGGAGATCAGATTCTGCTTACTGACTTGAAAACTACAGTGTGTTTATAGTAAATGGAGATGGTGGAGCCCGAACTCTCAAGCTTTAAGGAATGTTAATGAATCTAAAGATGCGAAATGTTTTTCGAGAAAGAAAGAATTCTTCCTTTCAAAGCAGATATTCTGAATCCCAACTCTACAGAGTCATCCATGGATAGGGTTCTCCCCCTTACAACTGAATGTGTATCCATCTTCCTGAGACAAACTGTATCTTTGTCTGTCTATACCGATTCTAAACTATACCGATTCTACAAGATCCATGATTGATGCAAGGTTAAAAAGCACTGTCTCAGAGGCAGTCATGAAGGTGCTGTTTCTTTGTTTTGTCTAGAATTTTGACTTGTCTTTTGCTGGCTGTGTGGGTGTTTTGATACTGAATTTTCTGAGGCCAGATAGTTTTCTATGATATGTTTTCCTAGATGGTGAGCCAATCTGGGGTTGAAAGATCTCTGGAGATTCAGCTCTTAACTGTAATTTATTTAGGTCTTATAGAAAGTTTTTCCATTCAAATTTAATGGTGACTCTCTGTGTCAGATGACGTCAGGCTGAGAAAGGTCCTTGGCAGGAGGTGGCCGTGTGGTGGGGGCGCAGATGCACGTGGGAAGGAAGAAAACTAAATACTCAGGGTGCACCACGACTTCTGTACCTTTCCTTAAATCTACCTGAGGTGATTGTGTTCATTCTTGTGCGTTAAGATTACTGCCCCCATTTACCTTCCCTGGAAGAAGTGTGACATCCAATGCTCTCCCGAGAGTAGGAGTGAGGAGGACTGAAGACCACAAGGGTGACTCCAAGCCTGGGAGACAGGACTCTGTCCTTCTGCACTGATGCCCTCGGTGATCAGTTTACTCCTCCAAATGGTGCGTCTTCTCATGAAGTCCTGAAACTGGGCTGGGGAGCGAGTTCATCTTCTCTTCTTTAACAGGAGAGGCGTCCCTCACCAATCCATTCCCTGATCTCCAGCCACAAGAGCTTCCTTACTGTTTTTAGACATGCCAGACACTTCCCAAAGATCAAGCAGCCAAGCTAGTCAGGCAAGCTGCTTTCAGTGGCCCAGGAGCCCCTGTGTTTACATCTATCAAAGCACCTGTCATCCCTATACCATAATCTATTTATAAAGTGACTGCTCTCTTCACCAGGTTAAACTCTGCAAGCGGGATGAGGATTATGTCTTTAACTCAGAGATGAGGCCAGGGGCACATAGCAGATGCTCAATAAATGTGGAGAACAATGACTGAATGAAAGAAAATACAAAAACACTAAGACGAGCTATTAAGGCAGATGTGAATAGCCAATCACAGAATAAAGAATTTCTTTGTGAAGAGGTATTTGTTATTATTCAAGAAATTTTATTTAAGAAGTCCTCCAGAGAGTGACTCAGGGTAGGAACTGCTAAGTTGCTGCTAAGTCGCTTCAGTCATGTCTGACTCTGTGTGATCCCATAGACGGCAGCCCACCAGGCTCCCCCATCCCTGGGACTCTCCAGGCAAGAACTCTGGAGTGGGTTGCCATTTCCTTCTCCAATGCATGAAAGTGAAAAGTGAAAGTGAAGTCGCTCAGTCCTGTCTGACTCTTAGTGACCCCATGGACTGCAGCCCACCAGGCTCCTCCGTCCATGGGATTTTCCAGGCAAGAGTACTGGAGTGGGGTGCCATTGCCTTCTCCGCACAGGATAGGAAAGAAGTCTCTAAAGATATCTCTGGAAGCAAAATTAAGCAGGGAAAGTAAGCTGCTTCGGATCAAGTGCAGACAGACGTGCCCAGGTAACAGAATGGGGCAGCATCATTAGAGGAGCCAGAGCGACAGGTGGAAAGAAAGTGCAGGGATGTGGCGAATGTAGACCATCTTGAAGCAGAGTGCTGAGTTACGGGAAGCAGCAACTAGGGTCAGAGTCTTAGGAGAAACAGTGAGAGTGACTCCAGGTTGGTGTTCTGACAGCCCCGGGTTCACACAGTGGCTTCAGGCTTTTGCATGGGGGTTTGGATATGTCGACTTTCTCAGCTACACAGTCATTTTTCAACCCCAGTTGAAACCACTGTGACGCGATAGAGCCTGGTTGGCAAGTTCTCTCAAACCAGTTTACTCTATGGCCTCAACCATCTTCTAATTCAGCTTTGCAGTCCTCCAAAACTGATTTTATCTAACCAAAATTTCCTGATGATTTTATTAGAAAAGCACAGCCACNAGGTTCACACAATGGCTTCAGGCTTTTACATGGGGGTTTGGATATGCTGACTTTCTCAGCTACAAAGTCATTTTTCAACCCCAGTTGAAACCACTGTGACCTGATAGAGCCTGGTTGGCACATTCTCTCACCAGTTTACTCTATGGCCTCGACCATCTTCTAATTCAGGTTTGCAGTCCTCCAAAACTGATTTTATCTAACCAAAATTTCCTGATGATTTTATTAGAAAAGCACAGCCACAATTAGCACACTTTCCCCGACTTTCCTCAGCAATAGCTTTGCAAATGGCATTTCCTTTATGAAAGTATGAGGCTGTATCACTTTCTTTCTATAAAATTGTTACTTGAGTTTAAGAAGCTAGTACTTTTTACCTGGCTGTCTTGATAAAGAAACTATCTACCATATACAGAACCCCTATGATCAAAATTTAGGAATCAGAAGATGGGTATATCAATCAAGAAGTTTCTGACCCAGTGCAGAGGCTTTATTTTTTTCCTTCATTGTCTTCTTCTAAGCTTTCTCTTTTCATTAAATCACAATGCCAGGCTAAGTCAGGGTCGTGCTGTGCTTGTCATTGTGGTTTATAGATCAAATGTAAGCCAGTATTNATATCAATCAAGAAGTTTCTGACCCAGTGCAGAGGCTTTATTTTTTTCCTTCATTGTCTTCTTCTAAGCTTTCTCTTTTCATTAAATCACAATGCCAGGCTAAGTCAGGGTCGTGCTGTGCTTGTCATTGTGGTTTATAGATCAAATGTAAGCCAGTATTAATCATCTTGCTTGATTTTTGGAACCTATTAATTTCCCAAGAACAGTCCCCCAATGACAAAGTCCTTTATT
>SJYA01005398.1:0-25496 GCA_006410615.1 Neotragus moschatus
TCTCTAATTTTCTTGAAGGGATCTCTAGTCTTTCCCATTCTGTTGTTTTCCTCTATTTCTTTGCATTGACCCAGCAATCCCACTGCTAGGCATACACACCAAGGAAACCAGAATTGAAAGAGACACGTATGCCCCAATGTTCATCACAACACTGTTTACAATAGCTAGGACATGGAAGCAACCTAGATATCCATCGACAGATAAATGGATAAGAAAGCTGTGGTACATATACACAATGGAATATTACTCACCTATTAAAAAGAATGCATTTGAATCAGTTCTAATGAGGTGGATGAAACTGGAGCCTATTATACAGAGTGAAGTAAGTCAGAANTGGAAGCAACCTAGATATCCATCGACAGATAAATGGATAAGAAAGCTGTGGTACATATACACAATGGAATATTACTCACCTATTAAAAAGAATGCATTTGAATCAGTTCTAATGAGGTGGATGAAACTGGAGCCTATTATACAGAGTGAAGTAAGTCAGAAAGAAAGACAGCAATATAGTATATTAATGCATATATATGAAGTTTAGAAAGATGGTAACGATGACCTTATATGCAAGACAGCAAAAGAGACACAGACGTATAGAACAGACTTTTGGGCTCTGTGCGAGAAGGCGAGGGTAGTATGGTATGAGAGAATAGCATTGAAACTGTATCATATGTGAAATAGATGACCAGTCCAGGTTCGATGTATGAGACAGGGTGCTCAGGGCTGGTGCACTGGGATGATCCTGAGCAATGGGATGAGGACAGAGGTGTGAAGGGGGTTCAGGATGGGGAACACATGTACACCCATGGCTGATTCATGTGAGTGTATGGCAAAAACCACCACAATATTGTAAAGTAATTAGCCTCTAATTTAAATAAATTTTGAAAAATTTAAAATGAATGAATTATTTTTTACTTAGTATTAGAGACATTTTAGAATATTTGGAACAGATAGGTGATGAGACTTTTACAGTTGTCAAATATGCATTTATTCCATCTTCCTTGATTCTCTAGTCCTTTTAGAGTTATTCATGTGATAAGTTCTGTGTTGTGGATATTGATAATAAGTGTGTTATTCCCAGATGAAGGCATTTAAGACCTAGTACGTGACCCTCCAGCATTCTTTTCCTCTACTTTGAAGAACTTTGAAATTGTATATTGACATAAAAGACTTATGGGTAGAGCCTGGAAATGAGCAAAAACAGAACTTTATAGTGTTATGCCTTGAAGATTTCAGGGTTAATATTTTACTGCAGTGTAACTTAGCTTGTTGACTAATAAAGATTTTTTTGTTGTTGTTGCTGAAAAAAACAAAAACCAAAAATGGACAGAAAATCTTAAACATTTTTTCAAAGAATACATACAGATGGTGGCCAACAGACATGAAAAGATGCTCAACATCTGTAATCATCAGAGAAATGCAAATCAAAATTATGATGAGGTATTACCTCACACATGTCAGAATGGCTATTCTTAAAAAGGCCACAAATAAATGTTGGCAAGTATATGGAGGAAAGGGAACCCTAGTACACTACTGTGGGAATGTAAATTGGTGCAGCTACTGTGGAAAACAGTATACAGATCCCTCAAAGAACTAAAAATAGAATTCTGTGATCCAGCATTTCCATTTCTAGGGTATATATATCCTAGGAAAATGAAAACTCTTATAAAACATATATGCACCTCCATTTACAATAGCCAAGACATGGAAGCAACCTAAGTGCATATCAACATTAATGGATAAAGATGTGGGATCAACATGAATGGACCTGGACAGTATTATGCTTAGTGCTTCCTAAAATATGTCAAACATAGCAAGATAAACACTATATATTATTATGTATATGTGGAACCTAAAAAATAAAGCAAGTGAACAAATACAACAAAACAGACTCACAGACACACAAAACAAACTACTGGTTGCCAGTGGAGAGAGGAACAGGGGGAGAAGCAGGTTAAGCTTAAGGGATTAAGAGGTACAAACTACTATGTATGAAATGGACTGCACAAGTATATTTACAACACAGGGGAATATAGTCAATTGTTTTACAATAACTTTAAATGGAATATAATCTATAAAAATATAGAATCACTACTTAGTACACTTGAAGCTAATATAACAGTGTAAATCAACTATACTTTAAGAAACAGAGAAGAGTTAACTTTTCTACCCAGCATATTGAATGTATATAATGAAAAAATCTGAGGAAGGTGTCATCTAACTTACAGTTCAGAATGAGGCCCACAGGAGGATAGCAGAGACCATGATACCATGAGAACCAAATTTGCAGTCATAGATGAAACCAAGTTTAAGACACCAAGCTTAAGACATTCAATCCCTTGGAAGCAGAGACCAGGGTTACAGAGGAATGAAAAAGTCAGGGAAAGAGGTGATCAAAAGCAGTAAAACTGAGTTCTGGAAAGCTCTCTGAAATTCTTCCTTACTCCAGGATGATAAAAATGCCACTCAACAAGCATATGAATTCCATCAAAGCCAAAGAACAGAAAAGAAATGGGTACAAGTGAATGCAGTGTTCCTGCATTTCTCATTTCTGAACACTCATTTCTGAAAACCCACTGCTTAATATAAAATGTGACGTACAATGTCTATAATTTGATCAGGAAATCTGTGAATAATAATGTTAACAAGCACTGTAAACTCCACTGAACACTACTGATATATAAATAAAGCAACAACTCAACTTTATAAAGCACCTACTGTGTGAGGGGAAGGAATGTTTCAAGATATTCACTTCAGTATTTCCTCAATACACTCACTAAGCTTAAGACATGACTTGATGTTATCCATCAATAGAACAGAACAATAATTTTGGATCAAATTCTTTTAATTTGACAAAAGTCAAATTAAAGGTGAGAAAATTATAATAACTAACTTTAAAACTTCCATAGTTTTAAAACAAGTAAGGAAAAGCTGTTTTGGGACCCTTACTGGTCCCCAACATTAAAAGCCAAACAAGTCTATTCTATTTATCCTAGTTTTAAAAATATACTTAAAGGGCTAAAAAAATTTATGCTTAGATACCTAACAAATAATTATTTGCGACAGTTAGGCTAAAGGGCCTGACCACCTCAGCTCAACTCCACTCTGGAGATTCCAGAGCTTTTTATATAAAAGTAGATAAAATGGACAAGGAACAACAACAACAACAAAAAGCCTTCTAAAACTCACTAAGACCAAAGCTTGTTGATTTGATCCTGATGAAAACTAAAGTTAAAGGTATAAAAGTTAATGGAATTTATATAAAAGCAAATAAAACTGGTATATTTAAAATGACTTTATATACGATGGTTATAGCGCTTGTTTAATTATATTGTGGGATAGACAAAGCATATAGATTGCCACTAAGGAAATATTAACTGAACATACTAGCCAATAGAGTTACCTGAGCCATACAAAATAGGTAAAAACTGAGAACTAATAGCCAACTAAGGTCCGTCTAGTCAAGGCTTTGGTTTTTCCTGTGATCATGTATGGATGTGAGAGTTGGACTGTAAAGAAGGCTGAGCCCTGAAGAATGGATGCTTTTGAACTGTGGTGTTGGAGAAGACCCTTTTTTTTTTTTAATTTTTATTTTTTAGTTTGTTTTGCTTTACAATACTGTACTCATTTTGCCATACATTGACATATATCAGCCATAAGTGTACCTGAGATCAGCCCTGGGATTTCTTTGGAAGGAATGATGCTAAAGCTGAAGCTCCAGTAATTTGGCCACCTCATGCAAAGAGTTGATCCATTGGAAAAGACTGATGCTGGGAGGGATTGGGGCCAGGAGGAGAAGGGGCTGACAGAGGATGAGATGGCTGGATGGCATCACTGACTCGATGGACGTGGGTCTGAGTGAACTCCGGGAGTTGGTGATGAACAGGGAGGCCTGGTGTGCTGCGATTCACGGGGTCGCAAAGAGTCAGACACGACTGAGCGACTGAACTAAACTGAACTGAGTACTAATATGCAAGGGCTAATAAAAATAGTGATTTTGCTTTGGTTTAATTTGTAAACTCAGAAAGGTCTTTGCTAAATGCCTTATACAAACCTTTGAAGGCAAGATAAATTAAATTCTAAAACACTACAACATACAATTTGTAAAACAAATTTCAGTTTATAGTATCTTTAGGTGACAGAACTGTTCTTTGGGAAACCAAAAGCAATTGTCTTTGTCTTGGAAATGTCTAAAAACTAGAAATGTAAATACAGGCCACAAGGACTTGAATTAGCTCAAGCAGGCAAAACCTAAAACCAAGGGGGGGAAAATGGCAGTTTTAAAATTCAAACAGCTGGAAATGCTCCCTTAGCCAAACTTATAGATAGTAAGCCTTAGTCATCTGAGCAAGCAACCTTAATGTATTCTGTTTGTAAATAAGTAAATTTATATTATAATACCTAGTTCACATGTAAGTTTTTTCAGTAGAGCCATGAGCTCTCTTGTTTGCCTGTTCATGTCTGCATACACATTTTACACAGGCTTCCAAGGTGGCACTAATGGTTAAAAAAAAAAACCTGCCTGCCAATGCAGGAGATGTAAGAGATGCAGGTTCTATCCCTGGGTTGAGAAGATCCCCTGGAGGAGGGAAAGGCTCCAGTATTCTTGCTTGGAGAACTCCATGGACAGAAGAGCCTGGCGGACTACAGTCCATGAGGCTGCAAAGATTTGGACATAACTGAGTGACTTTCACTTTCAGTTCACACATTATACATATGTATAATGATATAAAGAGATACCTCTACTTTTAAACATTATAAAAATTAAGTTTATAAACAGCTCTATTTAATTTTAATAAAAAGTACTTAACATTTAAAAGAAACTGCCCAAGATTACTTTCAGGTCCATGTGAACTGGGAAATATTCAATATTAAGTTGATACTTGATATAAATGTTTAAGTCTGTTGATCTTTAAGACATGTTGTTAAGATTATTGTATGTAAGTTTAATAAATAAGAACTTACTNAAACTGAACTGAGTACTAATATGCAAGGGCTAATAAAAATAGTGATTTTGCTTTGGTTTAATTTGTAAACTCAGAAAGGTCTTTGCTAAATGCCTTATACAAACCTTTGAAGGCAAGATAAATTAAATTCTAAAACACTACAACATACAATTTGTAAAACAAATTTCAGTTTATAGTATCTTTAGGTGACAGAACTGTTCTTTGGGAAACCAAAAGCAATTGTCTTTGTCTTGGAAATGTCTAAAAACTAGAAATGTAAATACAGGCCACAAGGACTTGAATTAGCTCAAGCAGGCAAAACCTAAAACCAAGGGGGGGAAAATGGCAGTTTTAAAATTCAAACAGCTGGAAATGCTCCCTTAGCCAAACTTATAGATAGTAAGCCTTAGTCATCTGAGCAAGCAACCTTAATGTATTCTGTTTGTAAATAAGTAAATTTATATTATAATACCTAGTTCACATGTAAGTTTTTTCAGTAGAGCCATGAGCTCTCTTGTTTGCCTGTTCATGTCTGCATACACATTTTACACAGGCTTCCAAGGTGGCACTAATGGTTAAAAAAAAAAACCTGCCTGCCAATGCAGGAGATGTAAGAGATGCAGGTTCTATCCCTGGGTTGAGAAGATCCCCTGGAGGAGGGAAAGGCTCCAGTATTCTTGCTTGGAGAACTCCATGGACAGAAGAGCCTGGCGGACTACAGTCCATGAGGCTGCAAAGATTTGGACATAACTGAGTGACTTTCACTTTCAGTTCACACATTATACATATGTATAATGATATAAAGAGATACCTCTACTTTTAAACATTATAAAAATTAAGTTTATAAACAGCTCTATTTAATTTTAATAAAAAGTACTTAACATTTAAAAGAAACTGCCCAAGATTACTTTCAGGTCCATGTGAACTGGGAAATATTCAATATTAAGTTGATACTTGATATAAATGTTTAAGTCTGTTGATCTTTAAGACATGTTGTTAAGATTATTGTATGTAAGTTTAATAAATAAGAACTTACTAGATCTGATGAAACTTTGAGATAAATGTAAATGAGATAAGAACTTTGTGATAAACTCTAAAATAATTATATTTAAGAAATGTCTACTTAAAATAATCTTTCTGGGTATTTGGTAAAGCTCTAAAATTGTTTCAATTTAAGTGATGAAAGCTTATTAAATAGCTAAAAAGATACTGATATCAATTACTAAATTGAGAAACTAAAGGTATTTAGGACTATTAATGCAAACGTTTGGAATCACCAAGATGTTCTCTATAAGAAAACAAATGTTTTCAGAAATTATCACTGGTGTTTATGCTCACCAATTTATAGTATGCCAATGTAAAGAGAGTTCATAATGGCTTACTTCTTATTGTTGTTCAGTCACTCAGTAGTCACTCAGAGAGTTGGACAACTCTCTGTGACCCCAAGGACTGCAGCATGCCAGCCTTCCCTGTGCATCTCCCAAAGTTTGCTCAGACTCATGTCCATTGAGTTGGTGATGCCATCCAACCATCTCATCCTCTGTCGTCCCCTTCTCCTTCTACCTTCAATCTTTCCCATCTTACTTTTTAAGCTTTACTAAAATTAAGATCTTAAGAGTTGAGGATTCTAATTTAAACATGTAGTTAAAGTTATTAATACAGTAACATTTCAGTATACAATAAAAAGTAAAATTTGTGTTTTCAATAAAGAAGATATGAGGATCCAGAGAGATGGTGTAGGGTGGGAGGGGGGAGAGGGGGGTTGGGATTGGGAGCTCATATACACTCGTGGCTGATTCATGTCAATATATAAAAACGAATACAGTACAGCAAAGCAAAACAAACTAAAAAATAAAATATAAATAAAAAAAGAAGATATGAAGGATGGAATTATATTTTTACTGAGGAAAAAGAATCAGAGGAAAAATAAAAGAATGGTTAATCTTTTAAAATTCATTTATTTTAATTGGAGGCTAATTACAATATTGTATTGGTTTTGCCATACACTGACATGAATCCACCATGGGTGTACATGTGTTCCCTATCCTGAACCCTTCTCCCACCTCCCTCCCCATCCCATCCCTTGATTTGGGAGAATGACATTGAAACATGTATATTATCATATGTGAAAAGAATCACCAGTCTAGGTTTGATGCATGAGACAGGGTGCTTGGGGCTGGTGCACTGGGAAGAATGGTTAATCTTATCTGGATGGAAAATGAGAGACAGGTAGGATACAGAAAGTGATGAGAGATTGTGGAAAAGAAACCCCAAGGAGAAAAAAGTTTTGTATATAGTCAAGATTAACCAAATTTAAAGTTAACTAAATAGATATTGTTGACTGAACTAGTGCATGAGTGGAATTTGGTTAAATAAGTATTGTTTCAGTGACCTATGATCTTGTTTTGTTTTAAATTTTTGATATTTCTAATAAACTTTCCAAATGTCAAGCTCTAACTAAGCTCTTTAGCTTCCAGCTGACTCTGGGATGCTTCAAAGAAATATCTGTGATATATATCTGGAATGTTAAACTAAGTTTCTGTGACTTTAATTCACAAACATTGTCAAGTGATTAGAGGTAAACTTTAGGTTTTAATATATGGATAAATGTCATTAATATAGCCATCCCAAAACTTTATATGGAATCCCTAACACTTGTGCATGTGTGCTAAGTTGCTTCAGTTGTGTCCATCTCTTTGCAACCACGTGGACTGTAGCCCACCAGGCTCTTTTGTCAATGGAATTCTGCAGGCAAGAATACTGAATTGGGTTGCCATGCCCTTCTCCAGGGGACCTTCCAAATCTGTGTCTCCTCCATTTCCTCCACTGGAAAGCAGGTTCTTTACCACTTGCACCACCTGGGAAGCTATGTCCTGATATAGTATTATCAGTCATAATTCTAGTGATTATACTAAAATATATATGTTGCAGAAATATCCGTGTTTCCTAATTGCATTGTACTCAAATCGTTATCCATGGTATTTTTTTTTTTTGTCCTTTATAGACTATCATAATATTATACTGCTTTTACAAAATGAAGATTTCCAAGAAGATTAAGAAAAAAAAGGAACTTTTAGACAAATATGTTTCTGGTAGCTTTTAGGTAATGAACTGAGTAGCAAATGACAATGTTTAATGGAAAACCTGATTACTTTATGCAGATCAATAGGAATCAATTACATGGGACTGAATGAATTGATAAATGTGATTTATTACCTTGACTTTGAAAAAGTTTAATATACTAGCTTAAATCTGCTTCTCAGTTAACCTTTTTTTCTTTTATGCTGTGACCTAAAACAAGTTGACAAAATATGTCTTTGTAAAGAAATATACAACATTCATTTTTTCCTGTCTGCCTAACACTGCCAAAATTTGGCTTCTACAGTGGGCTCTCCTATGGACTTGATGGTTTCCTGCAACTGACTTACAACTAGTTATACTAATCATTGTTTTAAATTGTTCTTTGTTTCCAAAATTGTTTGTGCTTGTGTGTCTGCTACACTATGATTCTATCAATGTTACCAGATACATTACATATATCTTGTTTATTTTTAAGATTGCTATCTCTTACAGTGTAACCAGGCCTCCAACAAATGTAATGATGACTAGATGACTTGAAACAGCTGATCAAAAATATAGTTCTGTATACCATCAATAATTGCAATAGTGTGATTCTAGGTATGGGAAGAAGCAACAAGGGGAAAATCTCCTGGATCCTAGTAGGTTAGAAGATAAGAGGATCCAGATAATCTTTTATTATCTGTCAATGGTAATCTGGAAATTAACACCTGGAGTGATATAGCAACAATAACTTTTGCCCGATCTGGCATGTGCCTCCCAGTGTTGTGGGCCAAAATATGGTCATGAAAAGTCTTCTAAATACTGGTTGAATTTCTGACCAGGGGGAGGGACTGTGAAATGGAGTCTTTTCTGCCATATCAATAAACAAGGATGTCACAGGCATCCACAATTCCAATCCTTCAAATGTGAATTTCTGAGCCCAGGACAATGTCTGCTATCTGACAGCCACTGAGCTGCCATTACAAGCTGCCATCACTCCCTACAGTGAACAAGGAACTAAGGAAGTGAATAACCACATCACAGAATGCTGGCCCCAGATAGCTGAGATGTGTGTGAAAGGAATCATTACAGTAAGCCCAGACTCTTGCATCTTCCCATATATAAAAAAGTGCTAAATTCCTTAAGATATCTGGTTTTTCTTAATTAACAATAATCTTCTGATGTTCAGACTGCCTGCTCCTTCCTGTAAACTTCTATATAACCTGACTCCTCCCCCTGGCTCTTTGGAATAGGTCTCTCAAAGTCACTTGAGATGCTGTCTCCTGGGCTTCAGGCCCTGAAAATTTCCACCAAATAAAACACAACTCTCAACTTCTAGGTTGCGACTATTTTTTTTTTTTTTCCACATCAACAATACCCTCTCCTGACTCCTCAGCTCTCCCAAAAGTCCTCCCTTCTTTCCAGGGACCAAGTCCAGTCTCAACTCTCTCATGAGGCTTTTTCTTGGCAGCTTCTGCCAATATCCACGTGCCCCATTTTCTTCTCTCCTACTACTTCTCTAGGGCTGAGGAAGAAGCCACAAGAGAAGAAAAATAGCAACACACAAGGATGAAACAGTCTCCAGGCCTTTGGTCTCTCCAGCAGCTGTATCTCTTTACAAGGTCCTCATCTGGGAATGGCAGCAGAGGCAAGGGGACTTCTTCCTTTCACCAAAACCTTGAGCCTCTGTGGTGAGTATGTCCAGAAAGGCAGATAATAGAGTCTTGCAGCTGCTGCCAGGGCAAGCCTGAGAGCAAAGTGGGTCCTGTTTGCCATGACTGATTTCAGTGAAGGGGCCTCACTTAGACCCTTCAAATTGTGCATCCAGCTAATATCCAGGAATCAACTCAGTTCTCGGCCAAGCCTCTGGACCTCAAGGTTAACAAGCTAAAAGACAAAACCAGCCTTCACTCTCTTCCTCCAGGTTTTAACTTGATAAGAAGTGGCTGTTCCCCGGNAGTGAAGGGGCCTCACTTAGACCCTTCAAATTGTGCATCCAGCTAATATCCAGGAATCAACTCAGTTCTCGGCCAAGCCTCTGGACCTCAAGGTTAACAAGCTAAAAGACAAAACCAGCCTTCACTCTCTTCCTCCAGGTTTTAACTTGATAAGAAGTGGCTGTTCCCCGGGAGAGGATGGACTCTGAAACAAAAACGTCAATCTTTGCTCTGCTGTGGCTGTTTGATGCAGAACACACCTTCCTGGTGTTCCTCATGCACCTCTGGCTTCTTTCCATACCTCTCCTTCCCTCTAACTGTAAAGATCATTGTTCCCTAAGGCAGCTTCTGTGCTCTTTCTGATTCTAAACACAGTCCCTGAGCCATCTCTGTCTCCTTGGCTTCAAGTGCTGCCTGGGAAATAGCCACCACCTTCTTTGCTCTGTAGAACTCATGGGCTAGGTGCTCCACGACTGTCATCCGTGCCTCGAAGTCAGGTTCCAGACAAAGTAGGTTTCTCTCCCTGCCCTCTCATACTCTCTGTTCACAAATGACACCACCATCACCCAGCTGGTGAGGGCAAAAATGCTGAGTTTTTCTGGCCTTCCTCACTCACCCATCCATATCTTGGTTGGCTCCAAGTTCTCAGGAGCCTCCAAAGACTCCTCTGGAGTCCTCCAGGTAAACTCTCTCCTCAACCCTACTGCCACTGATCCAGCTGTACCTTCTCATGACTGGCATCAATTATTTCCAAGGCTTTCAAGTTATACTTCAGTCCTACACTCCTGACTCTGCTGCCTAACAGAGCTTTCTAAACCATAAATTAGACAGTTTATCACATCATCCCTTCCAATCAAAAAGTCTATAAAGTACCCTCTGTGCAGGCTGAATAAGAACCCCCATGATATCCACATTCTAATCTCCAGGATCTGGGAATATTACCTTTTATGGCAAAAGGGTCTCTGAAGATGTGATCAGTTCAGGATATTGAAATGAGGAGATTACCTGGGATTATCCAGGTGGGCTCCATGTAATCACAAGGGTCCATACCAGAGAAATAAAGGAAGACTCAGAGTCACAGAAGAAAATCAGCTGATGCTGGAAGCAGAGAATGAAGTGATGCCTTTGAAGATGGACAGGCTATAAGCCAAGGATTTCAAGCAGCCGCTAGAATGAAAAAGGCAATGTAAATAGATTCACCCCTCAGAGCCCCCCAGAAGGAAGCAGTCTGGAGGACAGCTTGACTTTAGCCCAAGGACTTTTGTCCTCCAGACTTGTGAGAGAATAAATTAAACTACTACATTTGTGGTAATTTATTACAGCAGCCATGGTAACTAATACACTCTCAATAAAATGTTCAACAGAATCCAAGTGCTCTAGCATGATCCAAAGTTCTGCTGTCTGATCTGACCTCTGCCTCTCTTGCCATTTCCTTCACTGTACTGCTGCGTACAGTGCTCCAATTGTATAAAGTCCTTTGCTTTTTTTCCTGGGGATACCACACTCTTTCACACATTTGTGCCACTGCTGGTCCTTTTATTCAGAATACCTTTCTCTACCTTACACCTAGCTTAGAGACAGCAAGATCTTACTTCCCCTGAGAAAATTTCCCTGCTCTCCCTTATCTGCCACCAAGGCCAATCCCCCAAATCTGGGCGAGGTGACCCTCTGCTATGTTTCCACATTACTCTGGCTTATCTCTACCGTGGCCTTGTAAGAAATTCGCCAGTTCAGAAAAAGACTTCAGGGAGGTTCTGTTTCTTTTAAGTAAGATGAAATGGTTCCGTTTCTAAGTAAGTGAGCACACTCCACCCTGCCTCTCCGCAGCTGTGATGGAATGCATGGAATAGCTATTTGAGGACTCTTTAAACAGTAGCAATTTGATAGGTGAGAAAGTCAGACTCTGAAATACCACTGAGCTGAGTTTCTCATTTTATGTAAGTTTCTCATTTTATGTAAACTGGCATCCTACACCCAACCTGGAAGTAGGCACCAGAACACAAGCAGAGAAATCTCTAGGATAAGACTTTTAGAACGGGCTTGAGGAAGAGGATAGGAACTTGCAAAATTCAGAAGTGGGTGAAAGTCTCCTGTTAATTTACTGTTCTTTTTTCCATTCTCTTATGCTCCAAGGGAAGTTACCACTGAAATTAGACAATATTTTGAACTGAATGAAAGTTAAAATACAACACATAGTTATGAAAGTGGCCATCACTACTAATTCCATGGACATTAAAAGGGCAATAAAGGAATATTATGAACTCCATACTCACACATTTGAAACCCCAGGTGAAATAAAAATGCAACTGTAACTGTCTCTTGTCTAAAAAAATTACCTTTACTGACATTCCCTTTATTTATGTACATTTATGTAGATTTGAATTACTCTCTGGTGTCATCTGGTCTTAGCCTGAAGAGCTTATTTTATTACAGCGTTTCTTATAAGGAAGATTGTGTGTGTGTGTGTGCTCAGTCGCTTGATGGTGTCCGACTCTTTGTGACCCCATGGATTTGTAGCCCACCAGGCTCCTCTGTCCATGAGATTTTCCAGGCTAGGATTCTAGATTGGGTCACTATTTCCTCCTCCAGGGAATCTTCCTGACCCAGAGACTGGACCCAAGTCTCCTGCATCTCTTAGATCATCCATTGGCAGGCTCATGACCACTGAGCCTCCTAGAAAGGTAGATTGGCTAGCAACAAATTCTTTCCATTTTTGTGTATCTGAGAATGACTTTATTTTGTCTTTTTCCCCTCTTCTGGTACTCCCAGGCACAGGCTGTGCACTTAATTGTGGCCAACATTTCTCCAAGGCTCTGTTCACTTTACTTCATTTTTTTCCCTCCCTTCTTCAGATTGCATTATCTCAGTCTGTCTTCAAGTTCATTCATTCTTCTGCTAGCTCAAATCTGTTGAGCCTCTCTGATAGAAATTAATTTTTTTCTTTTTTTAATTTTTAAGTTAATTAATTTAGTTTTGATTGTGCTAGGCCTTCCTAGCTATGGACAAGCTTTCTGTAGTTGCAGCGAGTGGGGACTACTCTTTGTTGTGGACCACAGGCTTCTCATTGCAGTGGCTTATCTTGTTGTGGAGCACGGGCTCTAGAGTGTACAGGCTCAGTAGTTGTGGTAGAATCTTCCTGGATCAGGGATTGAACTCATGTCCCCTGCATTGGCAAGAGGAGTCTTATACACTATACCATCTTGCTTGAGTTTTAATCTGTTGTTCTTTCTCCAATTTTTTGGTTTTTTTTTTTTTTTTTTTTTGCTTGCACTGTACCACTTATGGGATGTTAGTTCCCTGACCAGGGATTGAATCCTACATTCTTGGCAGAGAAAGTGCAGAGTCCTAACCACTGGATTGCCAGGGAATTTCCCCTCTAGTAAATTTTTCGTTTTGGTTATTGTACTTTTCAACTCCAGAATTCCCATTGGTTAGTATTTATATTCTATACCTCCACTGACATTTTCTATTTGATGATACACTATTATCACACCTTCCTTAAATTCTTTATGCACAATTTCCTTTAGTGCTTTGAACATCTTTACGACAGCTGCTTTGAAGTCTTTGTTGGCTGAGGCCACCATCTACACCCCTTCAGGGTGATGCTATTGCTTGCTTTTTTCCCTCATGTATGGGTCACAGTTTCCTATTTTCTTTGCATGTGTTGTATTTTCTTTTTCCTTCTTTCTTTTTTTTTTGCTACTGATCTTGATGAAAATTGGACTTCTCAAATAATATATTGTAGCAACTCTGGATATTAATACTCCTTCTCTGGACTATTAATGTTGTTGTTTGGTCAATTTTTTTTCTCTTGTTTAGTAACTTGACTGAACAAACCTGCAAAACCCACTCCAGCATGGTGTGCAGTCTCTGATATCCCTCTTCAGGATTTTTTTCTCTCTCTTTTTTTTTCTTTTAACCAGGTTACATATGGGTTATCCTTTAAGCAGCCTCAGCCACTTATTGGCCAAAGGTTGTGCTTAAGTTTTCATGATTTGCTACATTTTTACCTATAAAAAATTAATAAACAGAAACTTCAATTAAATAGGGTATGGAGATCAGAAGAGAGTGGTCTCACACCCTGTGATGACTGCAGAGCTCCAGAAGAAGGCTCCTCTTCTATCCTGATAATAACTCAACGAATGAAAAGCCATGAGCTCTTTATTTACCATCACCCTCCCAACTTCCTTTCCCCCTCTGTAAAAGTGTCTGCTTCACTTGCTATGCAGGGACTTGCACATGGCTCACCATGTTTGCAGACCCCAAACTGCAATTCTCTGCTGATCCCAAATAAAATCATCTTTGTTGGAGAAACGTCTGGCTGTCTATTTGCTTTAGGTCAACAACAATTTACCATTAGATGCATGTGGCTTAGAAGCTACCATCACAGTTTTGTCTTACTTTTTCTTCTCTGATCACTCTTGAGAGGGCACAGCCTTGTGAATGTACAGTCTTCCAGAATTCCAGAGATGTATGCAGTTTTATTTTAAAGCATGGCTTCCTGGGAGTTTTACCTGGGCAAGAATAGGTCTCTGTTCAGTGTTTGGTCACAGGTTCTGCTAGGTTGCTCATGCTGTTGAGGCTTCTGCCCTGTGTTGACAGGTCTGTGCATGACTTGGAGAATGTTCCCACATCTGCCCACATCCCTCTATGGTTCCTTCTGTGTGGCTGCAGTTAGCACATGCATGCCACTTTCCCAACTCACAGGACTTCCTGTGATCCCAGCAGGACGCTTCTTAGCTGTCTCTTTATTAAATTTTCCTCCTTCTTTCATTTGCTTGTTTCTTGAAGTCACCAATAAAGAGTTGACTTAGTAGACTTGCACCACTCGAACCAAAGGACACTCCAAAGAAAGGACAGTTTCCTGAGATATAACCTCTGAGTTCTTCCAATATCCTTCTGGGTAAGACTGTTTTTGCATGCCTGACCTGTGGCCATGCTGTATCCATTTGACCTCTGGGAGACTAGAGCCTGAGTAGCTAAGGTTTGTCGTACGGCCACTCCATGCTTCAACTGCTGCTGCTGCTAAGTCGCTTCAGTCGTGTCCGACTCTGTGCAATCCCATAGACAGAAGCCTACCAGGTTCCCCTGTCCCTGGGATTCTCCAGGCAAAGGACACCAATAAAAACCCTGGACATAATGAACTACCCTGGTTGACAACCTTTATACATGTTGTCATACATCTTTGCTGGGATAATTAAGCACTGTGTGTGTGATTCCACTGGAGAGGATATCTAGATTCTTCCCTATGCACCTTTTCCCTTTTCTTCAGGCAAGAATGCTGGAGTGGGTAGCCATTCCCTTCTCCAGGGGATCTTCCTGACCTAGGGATTGAACCCAGGTCTCCTGCATTGCAGGCAGATCCTTTACTGTCTGAGCCACCAGGGAAGCCCCAACTAACATTTTCTATGTAATAAACCATAAAAATGAGTACAATAGCTTTTCTGAGTGCCATGAATTCTCCTAGTGAATTATCAAGCCTGAAGGTGATCTTGGAGATTCCAAACTCATGAAGCTACCAGGACAGAGTTCCTGCAACACGGGGTTAGGTGCAGAGAATATCAGCAGTTTGGCCCCACTGGGAGAAAACCATAGCACCATGCTGGGAGCAGGGGGTGAGAAGAGTTGGAGCCTTGTCTTCTCAGCTATACTTGCCTGGGATAGAGCTTCCCCAGGGTGCACCCCACACCATTTCCTAGGAAGAGGCAGGGTGTAATGCCCTGGGTTTATGGAACTTCCCTCTGTGGAATGAATGCACATTTCTTGCCCACCACCCCCAGCATAGGATCCCAGGGCAGGGGTTTCAGCCTGTTCCACTAGATTCCCAAGCACCTGAAACAGGGCTTGGCCTGTAGTTTTATCACTTTAATGTACAGTAGCACATGCACAGATCTTTGTTTCAAATATGAAATTGCCTAACAGTATATTGTGAACATTTTTTCATGTCATCACATATTAGTCTTTAAAAAAGAAGAAGAAGAGACATTTTATTCCAAACTGAATGGACCGTAAATTTTAGGCCAGTATAAAATTGGTGCCATCTAGAGGCACAGAGGATAGGGGCACAGATGATACACCATCTTTTCACCAAAAAACAAAACAACAACACCAACAAAAACCCATGCTTTTCATTATTTTGTTGTTGCTATTTAGTTACTAAGTCATGTCCACATCACTTTGGTGATCCCATGGACTTGTAGTCCACCACGTTCCTCCATCCAGGAGATTTTCCAGGCAAGAATATTGGAGTGGGTTCAAGAGATCTTCCCAACCCAGGGATCAAACCTGTGTCTCCTGCATTGGTGGGCAGATTCTTTACCCCTGAGCCACCAGGGAAGGCTCCTTTTCATTATTTGTCCCTCATGAAACCATTTTCTTAAAAATATTTCTGTCAAACTGCATTTGCTAGGTAATAACACTTTAAAAAACACACATATAACTGACACCAGGGTCATATTGACTTGATAAAATTCCAATTGATATTTATTTTTCTCTATAGCGTTTTTTCCCATATCCGTAGGAGATAAGAAATAGAGAAACTCCCAAAAGTGAGGCAGATGATTCAAATTATTGATTCAAATTCTTAAATCAAAAGTAAACAATAATTCCTCCCATGGTCAAAGGTAACTGAAAAGGCCATAGCAAGAATGTCTGGAAATAAATAAAACATAAGTAATTCTATATAAAAATCGATTCACTCACTATGGCAAATATGCCAGATACATAACATGTCACCAACAGGGCAGACTGGGTGTAGGGTACACATGAACTCTGCATTGTTGCAATTTTTCTATAATCCTAATTGTTTTTTAGTCACATCTGGCTCTTTGCGACTCCATGGACTGTAGCCCTCCAGGCTCCTCTTTTCCCAGGCAAGAATACTTGAGTGGGTTGCCATTTCCTTCTCCAGGAGATCTTCCCTACCCAGGGACTGAACCCAAGTCTCCTGCCTGGCAGACAGATTCTTTACCACTGACCCACCTGCGAAGCTCATAATCCTAGATCTATTCTAAAATTAAAGCTTTACTACAAAATCACATATAGGAACCATACACTCCCCTGGCTGAGGAAAGCCATGTTAAAGGACAGGCAAGCCCAAACAGCAGATTTTCACACTGTCACTGGGGAGGAACACAAGTGGTTACAGACATGTGCTGAGTCCAGAACCAAACCTTGGAGCACTATTATCTGCAGTGAACTTCAGAGAGCACACAACCATGCGTCTCCCTGCAGGAGGTATCCTACACCCACACTGCTTCACTAGGGGAAAGGTTTTGCCTTCTTCCTGAGAAAAGAGGTCATCAGATAAGACCCCCTATTTCCAGCCCACCCATAAATGCATTTGTCTTAGCAGCCACGCTGCAGCCCTTCAATTAAAAAAAAACAAAAAACAAAGGCACCCTCTCGCATTAGGCTCTGGGTGTTACTAAGGTTCCTGCAGTGACACCCTGGTCTTCACACTTCTCATTCAGAAAACCCCCGCACCTCTCCTGTAGCTTTACCCACTCTTCTGGCCCTTTATCCTCAGTGCACATGGTCAGTCCTTCTCTTTACACAACAGTCCACAACTACAGGCAAGCAGCCAGCGGCCCTGTAGGTGCAGGTGCAGGCAGGTATGCGGGCTTGCCCAGGGTGAGGAAGCCGCCGCCTGCATGACGGGAGGGGAGGGGCCCTCCCTGCTGACAGGATCAGATGAATCCTGAGGGGGCGGCCCCAAGTATTATTTTATGACACAATTTCATTACCATTTTGTTTGGATGCCCCATAATTTCTAAAATAATTTCTCTTGTATTGAATATATTTCTTTTTTTCCAAAACGATTCCCACTTGCATCATCAGTTGAATCATCACAAAAACCCACAAGGAGAGCAGGAGAGAGGATGTTCGTATTTGACAGGTGAGAGGACTGAGACTCCTTGTCCCACAGGTTTAGTGACTTTCCCAGAATCACACAAAAAGGTAACAGCAAAGCTAGGACTAGGATTCAGATGTTCTGGCACCAGCCTTTCCATTTTTCAAGGCTGACTTCATTGCATTTTATTATGGCTGTGCCCTCAATTCACCCGACCCACACTGTATTCCCACAGTGGCTGGGATGTTGCTAGGGCTCATGTAGCCTGCACACAACAGTGGACCCAAATGAAGGTGCTCGTGACAGGCCCACTCCCTAAGTTCTGTACCACTCACATTGTAGAGAGTAGAATGTGCTGTGGAGACACAAGACAGCACAAGAAGACATGAGAAATGGCTGGTCCTTAAAGCTGATGCTCACGGACACCTGGTTCAGCCCACACATGTCTCAGCAGCCCCACCCTGGACCGTGATTGCCTCACAGTGTCCAGTGAAAGACTTGAGTCAAAGCTGACCTCTGTGCTTTGTAGTCTGCCAAGTGAGGAAGATTGGAAAGGAAAAGCGTCAGCATTACATGCCTCCTTCAAATCTCACCTTGTAGCTAAGTACAAACAACAAGCTTGTGAAGTAGGCAGTGTTTTACAGACGAAAAGATGGAATTAGGTCAAGTGCTATCTCTGAAGCCACTCGGTTACATCACGAGTAATGAGGTGGCTCAACCCTCTTCCCTCTTCCATCTATTCTGAATTTTCTGCCATCACAGGCTCATTATCAGCTATATGCCTGTTAGCATCAGAGTGTGGGCTACTTGGGTTTTCCTCCAGAAGACCCCAGGCTGGGCCTTAGGATGGCTGTGGGGGAGCCAGGGAGTCCCTTGTGATGCCTTACAGAGGTGTCCACTGGAAAATGCCAAGCCAGGAAATCCAAGGAACCAGACACATGGGCTCTTGCCAGGTGAACCATGATGGAAGTTTCCTGATCTGGGTGTGTCAAGCTTCCAGAAGGAGACAGCTTCTTCTCTGAAACCTGAGAAACTTCTTGGCCTGTATAGGTGGCAGGCCCAGGATCCCTAGGGGAGAGGAGCTTGCTCTGGGCCCAGGAGAGCAATGAATCTTCTAATATTGTCCTGTTGGCTGCGGTGGCTCTGCCCTTTTCTCACTGAGCCCACTTCTGTTCTGCTCCTGGGCTCTGAGCAGGACAAGGACATCCTGCCCTGAGAAATGGTGGGCTCCTCTGCCCCCCAGCCCTTGCCTCAGGTCTCAACACATTCACAACTGGGGTCCCCCCTGCGCTCTCCAGTGCCCATACAAATGCCTGGGGTCAGCCCACCCTGGCCCTGCCCTGCATCCTCACTTCTCCAAGCCCCTCCTTACACCTGGGCGTCTCCTAAGATGTCCCAGCACTGATTCCTTGCCTTCAGGCAAGTTGTTTCGCCTCCTTCACAGGCTCCCCTGCTCACTCGTCAGTTTTCCCTGGGTATCAGGAATCCATACAGGTGCATGGGGCCTCACACTAGTCCTTCCTACCCACCTGGCTCCTCAGGAGTCTCCCTCTTTCCCAGGCAGGGCTGAGTGCTTCCTCTCCAGGGCTCTCCAGCACCACCACTCCCTGTCAAATCCCTAGCTGTGGAGGTGAAGCTGTTGTTGCCCTTGTTACTGTCATGGGCTTATCTGTCTCTCCTACCAGACTCCAGGCTCCCCCAGGGGGAGCATGTCAGCCCCTCTAGGACTCTAGACCCCAGCACTGAGCCTGCCAGAGGGCAGCTGCACAGTACACTCCGAATGAAAATTGTCTCTCTTGTTATGTTTGTCTTTCCTGTTATAAAGACAGGGCTTCCCAGGTGGCTCAGTGGTAAAGAACCCACCTACCAACACAGGAGACACATATTCAACCCCTGGGTCAGGAAAGTCCCCAGAGAAGGAAATGGCAACCCGCTCCAGTATTCTTGCCTGGAAACTCCCACGGACAGAGAAGCCTGGCAGGGCTACAGTCCACGGGGTCACAGAAAGAGTCGGAGACAACTGAGCAACTAAACAACAACATTATAAAAATAACATGATGGCAGATACGCGTGAGATGCTCTCCATGTACCTTACATACAGTATTTCATCCTAAAATGTGGCTGGCGTTCCTACTTTTTTCTGCAGATTTCCTTACTGAAGCTCAGAATAGCTACTTGTCCAGGCTGCTAAGTGGTGGTGTTTGAGTTGGGAAAGGTCTTTCTGACTCCCCGTCTCTGGTACCTAGTGGTGTCTCACGTGAGCTTTACTGGGTCCTCAGAGATGGGCAGAACAAGTCTGAATGTCCCCATTATTTTGTGGGCCATGTCCGCAGGCCCTGAGAGGGAGGGTGGGTTCTCCAGGTCACAGAGGATCCGGTAATGGCGGTAGTCGAGAGGCTACAGTGGCTGTGTGTTCCTGTGTGTTCATGGTGGTGATGTGACTGTGTCTCTTCAGGTGAGCACTCTGAGCCAGTCTCTGACCTGCTGCCCTGCGGCTTCCCTGCAGGCCCCTGCCCCATTCTTTTGACCAGAGGCAGTGAGGCCACCCACCCAAGCCCTGGCAGCAGTTCCTTACTAGCAGGGGTGTGGGATTGGCCTTCCTCAGCCGCCATAGAGCAAGTCTCCTCAAGACAAAGAACTGCTGCTCCTAGGTCCCGGCTGAAGTATGTTCCCGCCCATGGTTCCTAGCTCTGTCTCTTCTGGGGAAGAGCGTAGCCTTCCTTTCCCTGAGAAGACATAACTGCCTGAGAAACAACACCACACAGTTTACTAATGGCAGCCAGGCTAGCCCAGGGGTCTTCACAGGCTCTCCTCCAACACTGAAGTGAGGAGACAGAGACCAGCTCAGCCTGCCCACCAGGGACGGCCTGGTGATGCCTGTCACTATCTATAGACGACTCCTAACTCATGTCCTTTTTGATCTGCATTTCTCTTGTCATGCCTCCCCCTCCCCTGCCTCACCCAAGGGCACCAGACAGAAGAAAAGTAGGCTGATAGTTCCATCCCAGCCTCAGTCAGTACTCAGCCTTCTCCATGTGCAAACACACCTGCATGTCCATAGTGGCTACAAACTGCACAAAGCTGGAGAACCTCACTTTCTCCTGCCCTCTCTACAGCCCTGCATAGGGGCTTCAGCAGGTTGTCGTTTCAGTTTCAGAGACAGACCTACTCAGAGGGACTGAGAGAACCTCTCACAGTGGGATGCGGGTGTGGCAGCCCCAGGCAGGCCTGCACCTGGGGGTTCTAGGTTGCTCCGAGCCTGGGGCACACCATGCCTGTGCAAAGAGGGGGGTTCTCCATTGGACACAGAAGCACATGTATGGCAGAGGCCTGGTCACCAAGAACATAATCATGAAGGGTCTCACTGGAAAGCCTAGATTGCTGGAGGCTGCCTAGCATGGCAGAAAAATGGGGGCATCAATGTAGGGTTTTGTTCTACCTTCATGCCTCTGCTTATCACCCTTGAGAGCTNTTGCCTGTGCAAAGAGGGGGGTTCTCCATTGGACACAGAAGCACATGTATGGCAGAGGCCTGGTCACCAAGAACATAATCATGAAGGGTCTCACTGGAAAGCCTAGATTGCTGGAGGCTGCCTAGCATGGCAGAAAAATGGGGGCATCAATGTAGGGTTTTGTTCTACCTTCATGCCTCTGCTTATCACCCTTGAGAGCTCGAGTTGACCCATCTACAAATGAGGCCTCTGTTAGGAGGGACACTTGTTTGCCTGCTGCACCCCTCCTAGAGGCTTTGCCACCCCTACAGACTGTTCCCCTGCCCACTGACCATGTGATGTACTGTATGTTCCACTGTGTTAGGTAGACATACACGCAGCTGCACCAGAGGGAGAGAAGAACATGGCCAATTTGGAGCACCTGGAGTTGGGAATCCAATCAGGAGCCATTTAGTGCTGGTTGGGGACCACAGACAAGCTGGGGGTGGGTCTCGGAACCAGCTTTATTGGAGGAGAATAGAACCAGAGAAACAATCCTTGAATGTGATGACTGGCTGTATCAGCAGCTCTCTGGCAGACACACATGGGTCACTAGAAATGCCTGCTCCCTTGAGGTATCTTGAGAGGTGACTGCCTGCACAAAGAGGGACACAGCAGACGTTCAGCCAAAAGTTGGCCGCTGCTCTGTCGATCAGGCATGAAATCATGGTGATCGCACTCACTGCTAGGAAGATGTGGTGCAGGCCCTGGGGCTGGTGGGAGCCTCTCCGGGAATGTTGGGGGACCCCTCCTTCCTCCCTGGGAAAGGTCCCTCCATCCTGGCAAGTCACTCTGAGGATGCCCTGGGAGTGGAGGTTTTTTCAGGAAGTCCTCTGCCTCCGGGGTCGGGCTGGGACTGGGAGCTCAGGAGATGCATGCATTGTGTGTCCCGATCACGAGGGGGAGTTACAACTGTTCCCTCTGTGCACAGATGCTGCAAAGTTAGTGACAGCTGTTGAGAGGAAGAGGAAATCATTCTTAAATGCATCTTTAAGATGCATTTATACTCGCAGTATAAATGCATCTTGATTTTAGAAGAGTCGAGCTGCTTTCTGAGAAGTGTGTCTTAAGTTCTAGGAAAGGTGGTTTGCTGCAGTACATCTCAAGGAGAGGTTGAGGTGAGCCTCCCTCAGGGTCCTTGGCAAGAAGCTGGCCCGGCCAGTCCTTTGGAGTGACCCCATGAGCAGTGTGGCTGCTGCACCCCCACCTTATTGCTTGGACATAGGGCCCTGGTCAGAGGTGCCTCTGTGAACAGCAAAGGGGGAGACTCTCCAAACAGGGCACAGAAAGCTCGCACATAGCCATCTCTCTGCCCATCCCTGTTCCTCTGTGGCACAGGGTGAATACAGGGTGTCTTCCCCAACCAAGGCCCCTGCGACAGGCCAGAGCTTCCCCAGGTCCCAGCACCCTCTTCAGGGACCCCTCCACAGGGTCCACACTGGACCTGTTTCAGAAAGAAGCAAACTCGAGGGCTACAGACAAGGAGGCAGAGGTGAGGGCCGCAGGCGAGGCCTCGCAGCGGCCCTCTCCTCCCTGCCTCGTGGCGGGCTGGTGCCTGGCCTGCGGCACACACAAGGAGCCAGTACTTGCTTACTGGGCAGGCCTGCCTTTCCCTTCGCACCCCTGTGCCTTGGCAAAAACTTTCTGACCTGGCATTGGCTGGGGTGAAGGACCAGAGGTGTCCAGGGCCTGGTCAGCCTCTGGAGGCAAGGCCCCCTGTCCTCCAGGCAGTGTCCGTGGCCAGGTCCTGTGTGCACTGCACCCCCGATTTGGGGCTCAGTGCCCCACTCCTGGCACCTGATCCCCCAAGCACCCCGACCCCTCCAGGCCCTCCCACAGCCTCACTGAGGCACGTCCCCCATGGGCAGTGTCTGACTCTGTCCCAGTAACACATAAACCCGCCCATCACCTCATACCCAGGTTTCAGTTACTGACCTGGTAACTCAGGAGAATTTAGAACCANGACCCCTCCAGGCCCTCCCACAGCCTCACTGAGGCACGTCCCCCATGGGCAGTGTCTGACTCTGTCCCAGTAACACATAAACCCGCCCATCACCTCATACCCAGGTTTCAGTTACTGACCTGGTAACTCAGGAGAATTTAGAACCACCCACTGGAGGTGCTTGGACACCCAGACTCTGTTTCACTCATGGCCTGGTCTCCCCAGCAGAGGACCTGGGGTGAAAAAGGACTTGGCAAATGCTGTGGCTGGAATGAATGAATTGCACNACCTCATACCCAGGTTTCAGTTACTGACCTGGTAACTCAGGAGAATTTAGAACCACCCACTGGAGGTGCTTGGACACCCAGACTCTGTTTCACTCATGGCCTGGTCTCCCCAGCAGAGGACCTGGGGTGAAAAAGGACTTGGCAAATGCTGTGGCTGGAATGAATGAATTGCACTTCTGGGATCAAATCAGAACAGTGGGCCAGAGCCTGGGGCCCTTCAGGTTGGATCTAAGCCTGCCTTTCCAGCAGCTGCTTCAGAGGGTGGTCCTGAGACAGGGTGGGGGTAAGGGAAGCACATTTCCCTGGAGAAAGCTCCTGTCTCACGCAAATTCCATCAGACTGCAAATTCAGCCCTTCTCCTGCCGGGACACTGAGCCCTCAGTGCTCCTCCCAGCTGACCCTCCCAGCTTCCTTCCCCATTGCACTGACGAGTCCCTGCTCCCACATGGCCTTTCCCACAACCGTGGTCTCTACTTGGCCAGTCAGCTTCAGCCAAAAGTGACCAGCCACACGCAGCCCTATCAGAGGCTCAGGTCCTGCCCCGTTCCTGAGACTGAGGGCAGGGGAGGGCCTGTGGGGAGGGGAAGGGTTGCATGGCCCCTGGGATGATCAGGAGGGGAGGGGGAGCTGGGCAGCAGGCTGCAGGCACAGGGGTGGCTGCCCTCCACCTGTCCCGCCATCCTCCATGTCTTACTCATCACCCTTAGGGTGAAGGCTGTGTCTTTTTTAAACCAATGTTTTCCCTGATGAATCCTCTCCTGACATTTTATAAACTCCAGAACTCACAGAGAGAGGAGAGACTAAGGCAGCCTCAGATGGGCACCGAACACCAAACATGCTTCCACCTTGGGGTCTAGTCCTCTGAGGGGCCTGAGTCTTCTAGACTCAAGGTATACAGGCCACGCATTTTACAAATGTGAGCTTACCGACTCATGATCTGACATTGATTGTTACCCTCATAGGGAAGTGGAATTTGGATGACTGAGCCACACCCTGCTCACAGTTAGGAAGGGGTGCCCCCCATCCCAAATCTACCATGATGGTGGAAACCTCCTGTCTTACAAGGTCTCTTGTATCTCCTTATGGCTTTTCCCAGTTGAGGAATTCAGACATCAAGTGAGGAGCAGATGGTTTGGGACAGAAGCAGTGTTGCTAGCTGCCCCTGGTCAGCAAGGAGCAGCACACAGCTGCAGTGCTGGGAAGGCCCACTTCCTGGATGGGAAGGCGGGCTTGCTTCTGGAGGCCGGAGGTGGCTGGGTGGGGGCGAAGGGCTCAGAGCACCTGTTCTGCTGGGCTTAGCAAGTCAAGAAGACAAGCCGGGCTCCATGCCATGGTCCACAACAGAAGCACAGAATCACCCCAAGGCTTTTCCCAAATGCCTCTGGGCACCCTCAGGAGAGTTGGATCACTGGGGCCAGGAAGGGCCTTGGCAAGCATCTGTGATAAAGCTCTCGGGGGTTGGATATCAACCCAGCTGACTTCCAGTAAGCAAGAAAGACAGCAGTGCCCGTGACATGCAGGAGCGCTCCTGGAGTCACGGTGGAGCCCAGTGTCCTTCTGCGGAATATGAACAACGTCATGAAGCATCAGCATTAGGCAAGGCACTCCAGGGTTGTGACAAAGCCTCCCCGTGTTCACTCCTGGGCACAGATGGAACTCACACTCCAGGTCACAGAGNGTGACATGCAGGAGCGCTCCTGGAGTCACGGTGGAGCCCAGTGTCCTTCTGCGGAATATGAACAACGTCATGAAGCATCAGCATTAGGCAAGGCACTCCAGGGTTGTGACAAAGCCTCCCCGTGTTCACTCCTGGGCACAGATGGAACTCACACTCCAGGTCACAGAGAGCAAACAGCTGGCTATTCTGGGCAATGGCTGCTGCTTCATCAATGTCAGGTTTAGCCTCAGACCAATCATACTTCCTCCTGGGTGAGATTTACTGAATTACTCAATCGCAGAATTCTTTCTGCTTCCTTACAGCA
>SJYA01005399.1:0-48444 GCA_006410615.1 Neotragus moschatus
TCTTTGACTGCAAAGAATATAATCAATCTGATTTCGGTGTCAACCACCAGGTGATGTCCATGTGTAGAGTCTTCTCATATGTTTGTTGAAAGAGGGTGTTTGCTATGACCAGTGCGTTGTCTTGGGAAAACTCTATTAACCTTTGCCCTGCTTCATTCTGTACTCCCAAGGCCAAATTTGCCTGTTACTCCCGGTGTTTCTTGACTTCCTAGTTTTGCATTCCAGTCCCCTTTAGTGAAAAGGACATATTTTTTGCTTATTATTTCTAGAAGTTCTTGTAGGTCTTCATAGAACCGTTCAACTTGAGCTTCCTCGGTGTTACTGGTCGGGGCATAGACTTGGATTACTGTGATATTGAATGGTTTGCCTTGGAAACAAACAGAGATCATTCTGTTGTTTTTGAGATTGCATCCAAGTACTACATTTTGGACTCTTTTATTGACTATGATGACTACTCCATTTCTTCTAAGGGATTCCTGACCACAGTAGTAGATATAATGGTCATTTGAGTTAAATTCACCCATTCCAGTCCATTTTAGTTTGCTGATTCCTAAAATGTCAACGTTCACTCTTGCCATCTCTTGTTTGACCACTTCCTATTTGCCTTGATTCATGGACCTAACTATTCCAGGTTCCTATACAATATTGCTCTTTACAGCATCGGACCTTGCTTCTATCACCAGTCCCATCCACAACTGGGTATTGTTTTTGCTTTGGCTCCCTCCCTTCATTATTTTGGAGTTATTTCTCCACTTATCTCCAGTAGCATATTGGGCACCTACCGACCTGGGAAGTTCCTCTTTCAGTATCCTATCTTTTTGCCTTTTCATACTGTTCATGGGGTTCTCAAGGCAAGAACACTGAAGTGGTTTGCCGTTCCCTTCTCCAGTAGACCATTCTGTCAGACCTCTCCACCAAGACCTGCCCATCTGGGGTGGGCCCCATGGCGTGGCCTAGTTTCATTGAGTTATACAAGCTGTGGTCTGTGTGATCAGATTGGCTGGTTGTCTGTGATTGTGGTTTCTGTCTGTCTGCTCTCTGGTGCACTCTCTCAGTGCCTACCGTCTGATTTGGGTTTCTCTCACCTTGGGTGTGGGGTGTCTCTTCATGGCTGCTCTAGCAACGCGCAGCCGCTGCTCCTTGGATGTGGGGTAGCTCCTCTCGGCCGCTGCCCCTGACCTTAGATGTGGAGAAGTAGACATAAAATTAACATCTGTAAATGATGTGAGGTTTTTATATTTCCTAGTGTGTTCACATTTTTTCTTTTCGTTTATGCCATCTATCTTCCTTTATGCTTTTATGTATTTTTATAAACTAGAAAAAATATGTGCAATTGAAAGATTGAATGAAATTTTTAGGTAAAATGCTTCGTAGCTACTTGGTGATTATTTCAGGTTGTCAGCAAGTAGCATGATTAAAGCTGTTCCCCTTCCTAATAGTGGGCAGCTTCTCCTGAGAACGGTGAAAGCTTTGTATCACTCTCAAGCCTGTAGTGCCCTGATAACAGCTGTCACTTAGATGAAGAGAGGGAAGCAGCTGCACCCATGGGCAATTAACCCTTTTATTAGTAGGCTGTTGGACAGTTGAGGGGTGCTCTGGAGCCTCTTGAGCGTGGTGTTGTGTTGAGTCTGGGTGGATAACGTACTGTTGTGCTGCTTGTCATTGCCAGGATGCCCGTTCCGACACAGCGACCCCGAGCTGCTGAGGCAGAAACTGCAGGCCTACAAGATCCCTCCCGCAGGGATCAGTCAGGTAGGTCAGACCCTCCCCGCAGTCTCAACAACTAGACAGTGGACAGGCCCTCGGTTTCATGTCATGTTCTAGCAGGGATGCTGTGTACTGCCTGCTTGGCCTCACACTGGACAGCCCCTCTTCTAAGTGAATTAAGCCAAAGCTTTGGCTTCTCTGGTTTAGACTCCTTGGATATTCTAGTTCTTCTCTCTGCTAGGCAACATTTTTGTTTTACTATCTCAATGGGGGGCATTTTAGAAAATAAGATTTTAGAGGAATGCATTGAAGCTTATTAATGAAGCTGAAAATCAATGGCATCGTGTTGCTTTTTGGAGACTTTCTGTGCTGTGGGAGGTTGAAGCAGAAGGTAGAGCAGTGCGTGCTGCCTGTGTGTTCTGATTTACTAATCAGATCCACACTTAGGAGGATAGTTCATCAGGTCCAATGGTTCATCAGATGCTTTGTCTCAGAAACCACCTAGGTAAAAAAAGAAATGCTTGAAGGTAACAGCAAATGGTTAAGAGTGTGTCTTTTAATAAATATGCTTTTAAAAAAAAACCTGTGAGCCCACAGAGATGCACTCTCTCTGTGAGTTGGCTTGGGATTTGAAGGCATTTAAAAGGACTTTCTTCTTTCTTAGCTTAAGAAGAACACTATTTCAGAGCCAGAACATCTAATTCATTATATATCAGTTTTTCTTGAGAAAAAAAAAATTATTTTGGAAAATTCTGTTTCTACTGTGTCCAGAGTTTATATTGAGTTTAATCAATTGAATTTGTATCTTTGGTTTTCCATCCTCTGGAAAAGGCAGTGTCCAAGGTGCCCATCTATGATGCTAAGAAGAATTGGATATAAACCCATGTTTCTATAAAACCTAAGTCTTATGAGAGAGGCACACATAGTGTCTTGGTTCTTCTGCATACAGGAGTTGGTAATCAGATTGGGAGGCTGAGGATCACTTCTTGGAAGGGATGCTCTGTGAATTAGACCATGAGTGTATGGGAGGTAGCTAGGAAGAGAGAAAGTGCGAATAAAAGGCAGTAAGTGTATAGGATGGCTAGCATTTCAAGCTTACGGTATTGGTAACACCAGTATATCAACATTAATAGGCCACTTGAAAGGAGTTTTTGTTGGTTTGAGAGATTAGGTTTCGAGCTGGGACAGTTAAATGACAGATTTGTAGTGTGTTAGAGAAGGTCCAGTTGGAAATCTGATGTTGGGTTAGAATTTTAGATCTAACAATAAATTGGATTGGAATGAACATTAGAGGAGAGTGCTGCTTTTGTGGAGTTGGAGGGGAGGTGTAATATGGGCGCAGAGCTCCTGGGTCATTGGTACCAGAGATGGAAGCCAGGCCTCTGACTCCATGGTGTTTTCTCAATCCCAGTCTGCTTTAGAGCTGATTGTCATGAGTTTTCCCTGGGAGAAGGGAGCAGATAATGAGAGAAGGGGAGGGAGTCAAAGCCAGTAGTCAGGATGCAATCTTGGCTCATACTTCCCTCTGTCAGATAGTAGATGGAAGTAGATCAGAGAGGACAGAGCAGAAATGGGGGGAGAGGGAAGAAATGCATTAGGAAGTGCTGGCTACAAAAGTCAGCAGAGAACTGTGAGAGGACGGTATAGTCCTTCGCAGTGGAGAGACTGGCTGGGGTTAGGACTGAGGAGAGGCAGCTGGATTCGGTGAGAGGCGTCAGCATCTCAGGGAAAGCAGAGCAAGACCACAGACACATAGTGGAGTGAGTGAGGCAGTGGCCTGGACCCGCAGGCAGCGAGCACATCTCCCAGAAAGTGTTGGCTCTGTCAGTGTGAGCCTCTCGGGTGGTTTGCCTGCATGTTTGGGGCTACAGTGACCTGAGCCTGTTTCTAGGAGAAGAACCCATCAGAGAGGCTGGGCTTGATAAAGACAGAGGCAAAGACAACCCGTCTCTAACCAAGCAGTATTAGCTTCTCTCTGTTACATCATGACCACGCTGTACATCCCTGTGGTCTGTTTTTCATCCAGTGTTCTTGAGACAAGAGTGACGTATAGCACTGTGGAAGGTGCAGCACAGTGCTCTGATTTATAGATGCTGTAAGTGATGACCACAGTAAAATTAGCAAACGTATGTCATCATATACATACAAAAGTAAAGAAATAGAAAAAATGTTGTTTCCTTGTTATGAAAACTCTTGGAGCTTACTGTCTTTACTTTCATATATAATGTATATTTATCATGTTGTACATTACATCCTTAGTAATTATTTTTCTTACAACTGGAAGTTCCTGCCTTCTGATTGCCTTCATCCAATTCCCCTTCCCACAACCCTACCTCTGCAAATCACAAATCTGATCCTGTCTTCCTTGGTTGGTTGGTTTTCAAAGTGACCTTCACACCATGCTAGTCTCTGGTATACAACATAGTGATTTGCTATTTCTGTTTCAATATTTCACATCCTCCATTTTAGTAAATATCTGTTTTTCTTTGTATCTTTGACTCTATTTATTTATATTTGTTCATTTTGTTTTTTAGATTCCACATATAGGTGAAATCATACAGCATTTGTCTTTCTCTGTCTGACTTATTAAGTATGATAATCTCTAGGTCTATCCATATTAATGGCAATATTTCATTCTTTTTATGGCTGAAAGTCATTCCATTGTACATGTGTACCACATCTTCATTATCCATTTGTCTGCTGATGGGTACTTTATGAACAGTCACTTCTAAAAAAAAATATAGGCTGTTAACATGTTTATTGAAAAGAGTGATGCTTTTATTTAACAGTAGTGACTATGTTTGTACATTTTTTTTTTTGAAAAAGATATGTAGTGCTTCATGAATTTGTGTGTCATTCTTATGCAGGAGCCATGCTAATATTCGCTGTATCGTTCCCATTTAGTATATGTGCTGTCAAAGCGAGCACATGTTTGTACATCCTTAGCTCTGACTCCATTGCATTCCTCCATTTATGCTCAGTTTGCAAGTAGATTCCTTAGTTAGTTGAAGCATGATCCTTTGGAACCGCTTTGTCACCTTTTTCAAGATGCACAGGGCATGTGGGTGGGCTGTAGATAATGTTGTACTGTTATTTAATGCCTTTATTGACTGGTTCTCAATAGAGTCAATCAGCTTAGGGCTGTGTTCTAAAAGGAATAAAGTTGATGGATGAAAAATCAGGTGAAACATTTGGATGGATACTTAATTGCAGCTTGGCATAAGAGGAAATCAGATCTTAAAAACTCCAAATGCTTGTTAAAATATTAAAAGAAAGTCAAGAAAAAAAATCATTTAAATGCATTTAAGGTAAAACTCAGAGCTATTTTTATTTCAAAGAAAAACTACTTGAAAAAGATACCATCAACATTAAGAAGTGCTTCTATCTTATAAGTTTTATAATATTATTATTAAAATAATCAGAATTTTATTGGTCAGAGGAGAGATCATTGTGATTTAATTGGCATCACCTACTTGCATAAAAGCATATTTATAGGGTCACATTTTATCATCCTTTTTGAATGAGCTTGGTATCCAGCTTAGGAAGACCAGAATTGAACAACACAATAAAGCCAAAGATGATAGGAAGTCCTGCATTTGTTTCTCAGCCCTCCCCCAGAAGAGAAAAGCGTGGAAGTCAGGTCACCAACAAGACACCAGAATCCTAAGTGTTCATACCACAACAGTATAGCTTAAAAACACATGAAGTAAGAAGAGAGAGACCTGAGTAGAGAACTGGATGGATGCACAAGTGACATCTGGAGACGTGAGCACTGCTCTGTCAGGAATGACTGAAATGGACAGAGAGAGAATGAGTAGGGGTGTGGATGACCTGAGCCGCACTAACATCTGTAGATATGCCATCCCACAGCAGTTGAGGAGACTCACCCAGATAGGTCACATTGTGGGTCTTAAAAAGTTTGTTACAAATTTAAATGAATTGAAGTCAGACAGTGTTCTCTGACTGTAACCATTATAATAAGACAAGAAAAAGAAATCAAAGGCAGATTAGAAGGGGAGAAAGAAAACCTTCCTATATTCTGAATATGATTATCTATGAAAAAAATCTCAAAGAACCCACCAGAATGTAAAAAGTTTTATCATATGCAGTCATATCAAAAAGACATAAATGTTTTTAAATGAATTTATTTATAAAATATGTGCAAGATCTTTGTGCTGAGACGCTGATGAAAGCAGTCAAAGAACAGAGTTGGAGGTACACACTGCCTGGTTTTAAGGCTTAATGTTGAGCTGCTGTAGCTCTAACAACACCAAAACAGTGTGGTTCTAGGGAAATGACAATAGGAAAAGATAATTTTTTCAACAAGTAGTTTTAGAACAACTCTACTAGCTCTAGTCCATATCCCCCACCACCTCTGCTGTTGCCCCAAAAGAACCTAGACACCTACCCCACACTTTTAAAAAACTTAATTAAAAGTGGATCATAGATCTAAATGTCAACTTTCCAGGAGAAAACAAGAAAATCTGAATAACCTTGTACTTGGTATGTTCAGTGAAAGAAAATGTTGGTAAATTAGACTTTATGAAAATTAAAACTTTTGTCCTGCACAAATATTGTTAAGAGAATGATAAAATAGCCATAGACTGGAAGAAAAATATTTGCAAATCACATCTGTCATAAAGTCCTTGTCTTCAGAATTAAAAGATATAAAGACCTCTCAAAGCTCAATAATAAGGAAATAGTTTTTTAAGTAAGTAAAAAGTTTGAGCAGACATTTCACCAAATATTTGAATAATAAGTAAATGTTTGAAAAAATATTTATCATTAGATATTAGGGAAATGTGATTTTAAAACTATATGTCAATTTGAATAGGTCTAATTATTTAAAAAAAAAAAAAACAAAACAACCCTGACAATACCAGGTATTGGTGAGAATGCAGAATGACTGGAAGTCTGATACTTGTGGACTGGGGTTTTGCATGGTAAAGCCATTGTGAAGGCAGCTGGCAGTTTCTTATAAAGTTAAGTTTGTGCATACTGTTTGACTTAGTTATAACACTTATAGATAATTATACCATTGAAATAGAAGCCTAAGTCCACCCAGAAAGCTGTGCATAAGTGTTTAGAGAGGTTTATTCTAATTCCCCCAAACTAGAAACAGTCCAGTGTTCTTCGTATGTGATTGGATAAACAAATTGTGTTATACCTCATTTTATTGTGCTTTACTTTTTTTGTGCTTCATAGATAGTGTGTTTTCTTTCAAAATGAAGGTTTGTGGCAAGCAAGTCTGTCAGCACTATTTTTCCAATAGCATTTGCTCACTTCATCTCTCTCTGTCAGCTTTTGGTAGTTCTTGCAATATTTCAAACTTTTTCATTATTTGTTAGGGGGACCTATGAGCTGTGGCCTTTGATGTTACTATTGTAATGTTGAGGTGCAGCACCATAGACTGCATTCATATAAGGTGACAGTCAGTGGATGTTGGGTGTGTTCTGACTGTGCCAGTAACACGCCAGTCCCTTATCTTTCTCCCTTTCCTTGGGCCTCCCTTCTCCCTGAAACACAACAATATTGCAGTTGGGCCAATTAATAACTCTACAGTGGCCTCCAAGTGTTCAAGTAAAAGGAAGAGTCATGTATCTCTCACTTGAAATCAAAAGATCAAGCTCAGTGAAGAAAACATGTCAAAAACCAAGACAGGCTGAAAGCTAGGCCTCTTGTACCAAACAGTTATCCAGGCTATGAAAGCAAAGGAAAAGTTCTTAAAGGAAATTGAAGTGCTCCTCCAACGAACACCTGAATAATAAGAAAGACCTTATTGTTGGTATGGTGAGACTTTCAGTCTCTGGATAGAAGATCAAACCAACCATAGCATTCCCTTAGTGAAGTGAAAATGAAAGTCGCTCAGTCGTGTCTGACTCTTTGTGACCCCATGGACTATATAGTCCCTGGGATTCTCCAGGCCAGAATACTGGAGTGGGTGGCCTGTCCCTTCTCCAGGGGATTTTCCCAATCCAGGGATTGAACCCAGCTCTCCCACATTGCAGGCAGAGTCTTTACCAGCTGAGCCACAAGGGAAGCATTCCCTCAAGCCAAAGCTTAATATAGAGCAAGAATCTAACTCCCTTCAATTCTGTGAAGGCTGAGAGAGGTGAGGAAGCTGCAGAAGAAAAGTCTGAAGCCAGCAGAGCTTCGTTCATGTGGTTTAAGGAAAGATGCCGTCTCCATAACTTAAAAGTGCAAAGTGAAGCAGCAAATGCTGATGTAGGAGCTGCAGAAGATCTAGCTAAAATAATTCACGAAGCTGGCTCTGCTAGATGACAGGGTAGCCACGAAGCGGAAGATGCCATCTAGGATTTTCATAGCTTGGGGGAGAAGTCTGACATGCCTGGCTTCCAAGCTTCAGAGGACAGGCTGACTCTCTTCTTAGCGGCTGACGCAGCTGGTCTTTTAAGTTGAAGCTTGTGCATACATGCATGCGTGCTCAGTCGTGTCTGACTCTTTGCAACCCCATGTACTATACTCCGCCAGGCTTCTTTGTCCATGGGATTTTCCTGGGAAGAATACTGGAATGGTTACCATTTCTTCCTCTAGGGTATCTTTCTGACCAAGAGACCAAACCCGAGTCTCCTGTGTCTCCTGCACTGACAGGCAAATTCTTTACCACCAAGGACTTCCCAGGTGGCACAGTAGTAAAGAATTTTGCCAAGCAGGAGATGCAGATTTGATCACTGGGTTGCCAAGATCCCCTGGAGAAGGAAATGGCAACCCACTCCAGTATTCTTGCCTGGGAGATCCCATGGATGGGAGCCTGGTGGGTTACAATCCGTGAGATTGCAAAGAGTTGGACACAACTTAGTGACTGGACAGCAACAACTCTGCTTGTGCTCTGTAGATGGAACAACACAGTCTAGATGACAGAACATCTGTTTACAGCATGGTTTACTGAATATTTTAAGCCCGCTGTTGCGACCTACTGCTCGGAAAAAAAAGATACCTTTCAAATTATTACTGCTCATTAAACATCCACTTGGACACTCAAGAGTTCCAGTGGAGATATACAACATTTGTGTTGTTTTCCTACCTGCTAACACAGTGCCCACTCTGCAACCCATTGGTTAAGGAATAATTTCAGCTTCCAAGTCTTATTATTTAAGAAATGTTTTGTAAGGTTATAACTGTATAGGATCTGGGAAAAGTCAATTGAAAACCTTCTGGAAAGGATTCACTATCCTAGATGCCATTAAGAATGTTTATGATTCATGGGAAGAGGTCAAAATATTAACATTAACAGGAGTTTGGAAGATGTTTATTTCAACTTTCATGGATGACTGAGGAGTTCAAGACATCACTGGAGGAAGTAATTGCAGATATGGTGAATGTAGCAGGAAGTGGAATTAGAAGTAGAGCCCAGCGGTGTGACTGAATTGCTATAATCTTAGTGTAAATCTTGAATGAGTGAGTTGTTTCTTATGGATAAGCAGAGAAAGTGTTTTTTTCAGATTAAATGTAATCCTGGTAAAGATTCTATGAAGACTACTGAAATGACAACAAAGGATTTATTCTATAATCTTATTTTATAAAGCAGCAGCAGGATTGAGGAGACTGACTTGTTTTGAAAGAAGCTCTCCTGTGGGTATAATACCATCATACAGCACTGTGTCCTGCAGAGAAATCAGTTGCAAAAGGAAGAGTCAGTTAACATTGTAAGTTTCATTGTCTTATTTTTAGAAATTGCCCCAACTTTCAGCAATCACCACTTTGATCAGTCATCAGCCATCAACATTGAGGCAAGACCCTCCTGCAGCAAAAAGATTATAACTGGCTGAAAGCTCAGATGATGGTTAATGTTATTTTGTAGTAAAGGATTTTTAAATTGAGATATGTACTTTGGGAGTTCCCTGGTGGTTCAGTGGTTAGGAGTCTACCTGCCAGTGAGGGGACAGGTTTGATCCATGGTCCTAGAAGATTCCACATGCCACAGGGTGACTGAGCCCATGCACAACTACTAATCCCATGCTGCAGAGCTCATGCTCTGCAACAAGAAGCCATTGCAGTAAGAAGCCTGCATGCCTCAACTCAGAAAGCCCAGGCATCTCAAGGAAGACCCAGCACCTCCAAAAAAAAAACAATTAAAATATTTTTTAAAATATACATAACTTTTCCTTAAGACATATTGCTGTTACACACTAGAAAACCAAAAAATTTGTGGCTCACTCTGTTTCAGTACTCGCTTTAATGTAGTGGTCTGGAACCGAACCCACAGTGTCTCTAATCCATCGCCTGTAGTCATGCAGTGGAATATTACTCAGCAATTAAAAAGTGACAGACTTCTGGTATATCTAGCAGTAGGCACCATGCTAGTTGAGACATCAGATGATTCCATCTGTGTACAGAAAGCAGAGTGATTGTTGGGAATGGAGGAGGTATTGGTTACAAAGGGTTGGGAGACGACTGGATGATGGAGATGTTCTATCTGACTGTGGACTGTGACTGAGTTTGTCCAAATTAAACTATACACTAAAGGGGGTATATTTTACTGCATGAAAATGTATGCCTTAATTTTTTTAATGGAAAGAAAAAATGGGTGGATAGTGGCATGAAAGAAAAGTGAAGTTGCTCAGTTGTGTCCAACTCTTTGCAACCCCATGGACTGTAGCCAACCAGGTTCCTCCGTCCATGGGATTTTCCAGGCAAGAGTACTGGAGTGGGTTGCCATTACCTTCTCCAGGAGATCTTCCCGACCCAGGGATTAAACCTGTGTCTCCTGCATTGTAGGCAGACACTTTATCTTCTGAGCCACCAGGGAAGCCCAAGTAGCAGAAAGAGCCAAATAATCATCTTTCATGGCAGAATTTCTATAGATTAAGTTAATAAATAAAGAACCCAAAGTATCAGCATGTAACTTAGAATTATATAGGCAACAATCTGTATGGCCCCAAAGTGGAAATGGTTAAAGGAACTGCATCTTGAGAATAGACCAGGCAGGGAAGAAGCATGTGGTGGGAGCTTTTGATATTAATAATCAGCCACACTGTATACTTAAAACATTTATTTTCACTCTCACAAGCAGTCGTCACTTAGAGGTTGAACAGAACAGTCTCGTGTTATGTATGAAGTTTAAATTAAGTGGTTGTGCACCTGATGGGAAGGTGCCAATAGCAGTAGTGAGAGCTGACCTGTTATCTTTGGCTGTGAGGGTTTCAGCCTTTTCCCCCATCCTCTCAGCACTGTAGCGTCTGGCCCCTGTTAAAAGCTGTGAATGGTCTGAAGTTTTGTTCTATTTGCTAACGAAGAAACTGGCTGCCGCAGTTTCATGGATGATGGCAGAAAGATGAACGTAGCAGTAACAGTTCATCGACCTTGTGTCAGCTCCCTGGGCCCAGTTCCCACGGAGCGGGGTGAGAAAGGCAGGCACTGCTGCCTGTGCAGGGGGTGCCGTCAGAATGAGGCTCTGGGTCCTCCCCCCAAGCAGTGAACATGGCTTCAGGAAGGTTCTGTGTCTTCTAAGCTGTTGGTTACAGGAACACCCTTGAAACACCTGAGGCAAAGGCCATTGTTTTCTCTGCTTGTAAAACGTTCAGGGATTTGGAACCCTGGAAAATTCTCTCTGAGCTGTCCATACTGGTGACCAAATGAATACATATGTTTATAAGCTATATTGGCCAGTTTTTTGCCCACACCGTCCATTTTTCTCCTTGAAATACTGGTGTGAGTTTTAAGCTCAGTTTCTTTTAAGAATTCCCAGTGAGGCAATAATCCTGCCAGTGCTTTGCTGCTTTGTTCAGTTAACCATCCCTGTCAGTAGTTCCTGCCAAATTTACATGTCTTGGGTTTTGGTTTTTAGTTTTCATTTTGCCTTCACCTCTTGTATAAAAAAATTGCACTTTTATAATGAAATGGTAATATTTTATAGTATGATAAAGAAATTTAAGTATCTGCATTCAAAATATTGAGAATAAAATCTTTAAATGATCTTAAATAGTTTCATTTCTCTGAAGAGTTTTTTTTCTATTGTGCAAAGATACACATGAAATGTTCACACTGTAATTTTTTCACTGGCACTTGGGACAGTGTGCTGTATCCTTTTCAAGTTGTAAAGCTGTCTTTTTACTGTGCTGAATCATGCATGCATATCATTAATTCTCATAGAATTTAATAAAAAACTAATTGCTGCATACAGGATAACTTAAAGGTGGTAGTTCTTTGTAATATATTTCAAGGTAGAGTTAATACCTTTTATTGCAATCTGTGAATGCTTGTACTCTTTAGTGTTTTTTCTCTCTTATGTAGAAACAAGTGATGTGCTTGGTCTGTCACTGGACACAGGACCTCTTCTCTGGTTTTATATTTTGGCCTGCTCTGCACAAATGTGCCAGGCTCTGGGATGGGGGTTTATGCAGTGAGCTGTACCTTATTCGGCTCTTGCTGTCTTGTCACCCTGTGGGAGAAGAGAAAGCGAGGCTGGGAACGCGAGCGAAGCCCAGACCTCAGAGCCAGTATGGGAGGAGGTGGGACTCACATGCCCGTGTCTTGTTTTTCTTTTTACTTTAAATTCAGTTGAAATTCTTTTTTGTTTCTTTCAGGGAAAGCCTTTATTGTGAGGTGAATAATGATTTTTATGTACCTAAATTTAGGAATATGTTTAATAAATTATTTAAACCCTGGCAAATAATATGAAATAAAGATGAGAATAACTCCACTTACAGGTGGAAACAGGGTTTCAAAAGTCCTAGTTACTTTTCTTCTTACTGAGGTAAAATTCACATGATATAAAAGAAACCATTTAAAGGCGTACGATTCAGTACATTTTGCACATTCGTAGTGTTGTGCAGCCAGCACCAGCTAGCTTGTCACCCGGTGAAGCCGGTCCCTTAGGGCAGGCCTCCCTGCCCTGGCAGCCAGCCAGCTCCATGGGTCTGTCTGTGCCGGGGCCACCTGTAAATGAGGTCACACGATAGGGGCCTTCTGTGTTTGTCTTCTTTCACTGAGCATGTTTTCACAGATCCTCCTTGTAGTGTCTGTCAGTATTTCATCTCTCTTCGTGGCAGAATAATATTCCAGTCTGTTTATCCGTCCACCCCTCGATGGACAGTAAGTTGTTTCCCCTTTTGGTTGTGTAGTCTGATAGCATCACTGTGAGCGTTCACATACAAGTACTTGTCTGAGTGCCTGCTTTCAGTTCTTCTGGGTATACACCTAAAAGTGGCATTGCTGGGTTATAGGATAACTGTGTTTAACTTCTTGAGGAACTTCTGGGCCATTTTCCACTGCAGCAATACAGTTCCACATCCTACCAGCTGTGCTGTGAGGGGTTCTTAGTTCTCCACTTCCTTGCCAGCACCTGTCACCCTGCCCCCTTTTGTTTCAGTTATAACCATCTGTGTCTGACATCTCTAGCTCTGTAGACATATCACCCTAATCTCTTCTTTTTCATGGGACGTTCTCCCTGTGTGTCTTTACATCACATCTTCCCTCTGTATATTCTTTGTTTGCTTTTTTTATAAGGACACCAATCATGTTGGATTCAGACTGACCCTGATGACCTATTTTAGTTTCATTTCCTCTGTAAAGACCTTTTCTTCAAATAAGGTCCTGTTCTGAGGCAGGAGGGATTAGCTTTTTGAAGGAACACAGTTCAGCCTCTAACACCTTGTGAAGTGGTACCTTGTTGGGGATTTGACCTATATTTACTCCAGTGACTAGTGATGCTGAGCATCTCTTGTGCTTGATGGCTTCTCTCTCTTCTTTAGAGAAATGTCTGTGCAAGTCTTTTGCACATTTTGAATTGGGATATCTTTTTGTTAGTGAGTTTAAGTGTTCCTTATATATTTTGGATACTAGACTCTTACCAGATATTTGATTTCTAGGTCTGTATGAGCTGCTGTAACAAGTTACCATAGGCTGGATGGCTTCTAACTGCATAAATTTACCTTCATGGTTCTGGAGGCTGAGAAGTCCAAAGTCAAGGCCCTGGTAGATTCAGTGCCTGGTGAGGCCCCACCTCCTGGCTCATGGATGGTTGTCTTCATCTTCTCACTGTATTTTCATGAGGCAGAAGGTGGCAAGAGCTCTCTGGGGTCTTTCTTACAGAGCACTAATCACCTCCCAAAGGCCCTACCTCCTCATTCCATTGCACTGGGGCTTAGGATTTCAGCATACAAACTTTGGTGAGGGGTGAGGGGCACAAACATTCAGTCTATAACAACAATTTTTTTCTCCCATTCTGTAGGTTGTCTTATCAATACTTTTTTGATAGTGTCCTTTGGGCTTCCCTTGTGGCCCAGCTGGTAAGGAATTTGCCTGCAATGCAAATTCAATCCCTGGGTTGGGAAGATCCCCTGGAGAAGGGAAAGGCTACCCACTCCAGTATTCTAGCCTGGAGAATTCCATGGACTGTATAGTCCATGGGTTTGCAAAGAGTTGGACACAACTGAGCGATTTTCACTTCACTTGAGGGACAAAAGTTTTTAATTTTGATGAAATCCAGTATGTTTTTTTTGTTGTTATTACTTACAGTTTACTGTCATATTTGAAATTCCATTGCCAAATTCAAGATTATTGAAAATGGACACATGTATTGTAGGAGTCTTAAAGTTTTAACTCTTACATTTAAGTCATCAGTCCACTTTGAGTTAATTTTTGTATATGATGTGATATACAGGAGTCCATCTTCATTCTTTTCCATGTAGATGGCCAGTTGTCCCAGCATCATTTACTGAAAAGACCATTTTCCCCATCATAATTATCTTAAGACCCTTGTTAAAATTTATTGGATGTAATTATATGGCTTTATTTCAATACTCTGTAGAATCAAGGTTCCCAAAGATTCTATAGTGTTGGTCAATATGTTTGTCTTTTTGCCATATGACATTTTTTTGATTACTAAAATTGTAGTAGATTTTGAAATCAGGAGGTTTGAATTTTCCAACTTGATCTTTTTCAATATTGGTTTGGAGTCCACTGCAATTCCATATGAATTTAAGGACTGCCTTTTTCATTTCTGCAGAAAAGGCCATTAGAACTTTCATGGGGATTGCACTGAATCTGTAGTTTGCTTTGGGTGGTATCGATATCCTCTCAATATTATGCTTTTATCTGTGGACAAGGGATTTTTTTTTTTCTCCTGTTTGTTTAGGTCTTTAACTTCTTTCAGCAGTGTTTTGCAGTTTTCAGCATACGTGTCTTTCATCTCCTGGTCTTAGTCATTTTATTCTTTTTCATGCTGTTGTAAATGGAACTTTTACTTTGTGTCCTTCTCTGATAGTTGATTGCTAGTGTTAGAACTATAAGTGGTTTCTACAAAGAAATGTTCTTGTATCCAGCAATTTTGCTTAGTTTATTTATTTGCTCTAATAGTTTTTTTTAACGGATTTTTAGAATTTTTCTGTTTATGATCATGTCATCTGTGGATATATATTATAGTTTTGCCTTTTTCATCTGCATTTGAATGCCTTTTCTTTCTTGCCTATTTGGTCTGACTCGGACTTCAGTGTGTTTTTGAATAGCAGTGGTGAAAGCAGGCAGCCTTGTCTTGCTTATTCTTGATCTCAGGGCTAAGACTTCCATCTTTCACTGTGAATATGACACTAGCCATAGGTTTTTCATAAATGCCCTTCATTATGTTAAGGAAGTTCCTTTCTATTCTCTGTGTGTATTTAAATGTGAAAGTGTGTTGGATATTTTCAGAAGGCTCTTCAGCATCTGAAGTGACAGTGTGGTTTTTGTCTGTGGTTTATACATTGATCAGTTTTCATGAGCCACCTTGGCAACAGGGGGATAAATCCTGCTTGGACATGGTTTATAATACTTGTAATGTGCTGCTAGATTTGGTTTGCTAGATATTTTGTATCTTGGATTCATAAGGTTTATTGGTCTGTAATTTTCTTAATGATATCTTTCTTTGGCTTTGCTGTCAGGGTAGTAGCTGACCTCTTGAGTTGAGTTAGGAAGTGTTGACTCCTTTTTGGAGAAGGACTTGAGAAGCATTGGGCTTTCCTGGTGGCTCAGACAGTAAAGAATTTACCTGAGGTGCGCAAGACCTGGATTCAGTCCCTGGGTTGGGAAGATCCCTGGAGAAGGAAATGGCAACTGGTGGGCTACAGTCCATGGGATTGCAGAGTACTGGGGTCCATCCTCAACAGAGTCCAGGGATACCCTCAGGATGAACGACGTTGGCGAAAGAATGACACAGGGAGACCAAGCTTTGGTGAGCAAGGCCCGTAACTTTATTTTCAAAAGTGGCTTTTATACCCTGACTTGTACATAGAGGAAAATGAAAGATGCAAGCTCGTGCAGTCAGCTCAAACATTCTAGCAGTTTTGCCCTTATTGAAACCAGGATTTTTTCCGGCATACCTTTCCCATAAACAAGGGTCTTATGTTGTGTACATTATCTTCTGGCCTTGGAGGCCTGTTGACATTTTATGACCCTTTTTTGATAAAGGTTGATCAACTAGAAAACTTGTTTTCCCTTGAAATGTTTTTTCTTTATATTGCTAATCTGTGTTAGCCTCAGAAAGTACTGAACAGAGTTACATTCTCATGGAGCAAAGGTGCAGTGGGTTATAACAAAAAAAAGAACTTATTAGCTCAAAGGTCTGATGTGGTTAATACCAAGGCTACTACTTGTTTTTCTTACATTCAACTATATTAACTAATGCACTCCCAGGCACACAGTGGATAAGGGATATGGGAACTTGGCAGCAAGTATTGGCTCAACAATGAAACTGTTCACCAGTATTATTTTAATAAAACTTTTTCACCCCTTGAAAGGCTCTATATTTTTAGAATGCTTCCCGTGTCATGGTTGGGATGTTGTGAACAGCATATGCGTAGTTGCAAGAGTCTGGATAAACCTGTCAAGCAAGCTAGAATGCTAACAGGGGGGTTTGAATTGAAATGCTCCTTTCATGCCCAGGAGACATATCAACTAGAGCCCTAAGTTGATTTTCTCCAGAGAAAGGTGGTCGGGGATAGCCCCCTGTTAATGTCAGAAGAGTTGGTGAAAGGCATAATATTGTAAACAGTAGACAGATTTTGGTTTGGGGTAGATGCTTGAGCAGGTCCAGGGAGTCCCTTGAGTCCTGATCCGCCTTGCCTGTCAGGTCTTCTCTGCATGACCTTGTCATGGGTGGGATCTCCTGTGCTGGCTCCTGGCAGCAGAGAGTCGGACATGACTGAGCAGCTTTCATTCATTCACTTGTGAAGCGTTCAGTTTAGTTAAGTTGCTCAGTTGTGTCCGACTCTTTGTGACCCCATGAATCGCAGCACGCCAGGCCTCCCTGTCCATCATCAATTCCTGGAGTTCACTCAGACTCAAGTCCATCGAGTTGGTGATGCCATCCTTTGGTACTCTTTAAATGTTTGATAGACATCTAGTCTTGGGCTTTCTTTGTTGGGAACTTTTTAAACATTCAGTCTCGTTGACTATTATAGGTTTGTTCAGATTTTCTGTCTTCTTAGGTCAGGCTTGATAATTTGTGTGTTTCTAGCAATTTGTCCATCTTATCGAGGCTACCTAATTTATTGGTATGAAGTTGTTTGTAGTATTCCCTTATGATCTCTTTCAATTTGGTGAGGTCATTAGTAATGTCCCTGCTTTCATTGCTGATTTTAGTCTTGGTGTCTTGTCTTTCTCTTTTTTTTTTCCCTTATTCAGTCTTTGTCAAATTTTGTTGATCCTTTCAAAGTAACAAGTTGTTTTTTAATTTTTTCTATTGTATTTCTCTTCTCTATTTTGTTTAACTCTAATTTTTATTTCCTTCTTTTTGTGGGTTTTGGGTTTAGTTTGCTTTTTCTGGTATTAAAGTTAGGCTATTGATTTGAGCTTTTTCTTTTTTTTTATTGTAGTGTGTATAGCTGGAGATTTCCCCATGAGCATTGCTTTCTCTACATTCTGTATAAGGCTTGGATGTTGTATTTTTGTTTTCATGTGTTTCAAAGTATTTTCCAATTACCCTTATGATTTTCTTCATTCCTTGACCCATTGGTTATGAATATGTTTAATTTTTACATATTTTTAATTTTCCAGTTTTCTTTGTGTAATTGATTTTACCCCACTTTGATCACAGAAGATGTTTTCTATAATTTCAGTATTTTTAAAATTATTAAGTCTTGCTTGGCCACCTAACAGATGGTCTATCCTGGAGAATGGTCCCTGTGCACTTGAGAAGAATGTATATTTCTTTTTGGTGGTTGACCAAAAGAAGGAAATGGCAACCCACTCCAATACAGTTCAGTTCAGTTCAGTTCAGTTCAGTCCAGTCGCTCAGTCGTGTCTGACTCTTTGCGACCCCATGAATCACAGCATACGAAGCCTCCCTGTCCATCACCAACTCCCAGAGTTCACTCAGACTTGCGTCCATTGAGTCAGTGATGCCATCCAACCATCTCATCCTTGGTCATCCCCTTCTCCTCCTGCCCCCAGTCCCTCCCAGCATCCAAGTCTTTTCCAATGAGTCAGCTCTTCGCATGAAGTACTCTTGCCTAGAAAACTCCATGGATAGAGGAGCCTGGAGGGCTATAGTCCATGGGGTTGCAAAGAGTTGGATACAACTGAGCGACTTCACCCACAAGACAGCTGATGTCAAGTCTTTGTCAGATGAGTCCAGTGTCTGTGCTTCCAGGGGGACAGTTTGTATTCATTTCTCCTGTGAATGGACCCCATCTACTTGTTTCTTTCCGAACTTTATAATAATTTCTAGAAAACTGGACATTTTAAATATTCCAGGGTGCTAACTCGGAAAGCCTGACTGTCTGTGTATGCTTGATCTGGGCTCTTCAGTTGCACTCCCCAGCTGCACGCAGTGACGGTTCAGCGCTTGAAGTGTGGATGATCCACACTGAGATGTGCTGAGGGCAGTGGTGAGTTCAGGGACCAGCTCTCCTGGGAAAAGAAAAAGACCTTGACTTGTGTCACTTGCTGATTTTTGTTGTGTAAATACTCCTATTGGACTGATGTCACATTATCAACATGATGTTACAGACCCTTACTTGGGAAGAGATGTGCACAGCGCCCACACACAAGCCAGTGTTGTCCACTCCAGCACACTGCCTGCCATAAGGGGAAAATGCATGCCAGGTTGCAAAGAATTAATATGAAAAGCAAGTATAAAATATCTTAGTAATTATATTTTTATATTGATTACATGTTGAAATGACCATAAACAATACTTATTTAAATAAGATGTATTATTTAAATTAATTTCATGTTTCTTTTTACCTTTTTACTTGTAATTTTAGAAAATTTAAAATTGCAGATGTTACTCATTGTGTTCCCATTGCTGAGTATTTCTCTAAGTGGTTAGCTGAGACTGTTAAGTATTACAGTGATTTGGTCCCATTTCTATATTCATATTTGGAGAAGGAAATGGCAACCCACTCCAGTACTCTTGCCTGGAGAATCCCATGGAGGGAGGAGCCTGGTAGGCTACAGTCCATGGGGTCACAAAGAGTTGGACATGACTGAGCGACTTCACTCACTCACATTTTAATATTTGCTTCTAACATACAGTCGTACTTAACCTATTAGAGCCAATATTTACTTTTACATGTTGACCTATAAATGAGTGAAAATAAGGCTACTCATTTTTCAAATTTTGATGAATGATTCATCATTTACAAGTATATTTCTATACTAGTATAGTCCATGGGGTTGCAAAGAGTCAGACATGACTGAACAAATTTTACTTTCCTTTCTGTACTAGTGTTGTTTAAACTGTCTTTTTATTTTTCACTTTTTTTTTTTTAAGAGGAGAAAATGTGATTTAGGAATTTTATTCAACATAACCATTAATGATTATTATTAAGTGCTTCTGGGGAAATTAATAATGATATTAAAACCTTGAAATATGTAAAAATGTATGTTCTTTATAGTTTTTGAAAGGTTGATTAACCTCTTTGTCACAGTCCAAAAATTTTCAATAAGTTAGTGACCATATTAAAATCTAAAACTGTTAAATGCCTTTTAATGAAGAAATCTTTCAAGATAGTTTAAAAGACTTAAAAGTAATACTTTGGCAAGATTTAATGGCAAATATAAATCTCAATGACTTCTTCTTCAGTGTTCATATGCTGCTGCTGCTGCTGCTGCTAAGTCGCTTCAGTCATGTCTGACTCTGTGAGACCCCATAGACGGCAGCCCATGAGGCTCCCCCGTCCCTGGGATTCTCAAAGCAAGAACACTGGAGTAGGTTGCCATTTCCTTCTCCAATGCATGAAAGTAAAAAGTGAAAGTGAAGTTGCTCAGTTGTGTCCGACTCTTAGCAATCCCAGGGACTGCAACCTCCCAGGCTCCTCCATCCATGAGATTTTCCAGGCAAAAGTACTGGAGTAGGGTGCCATTGCCTTCTCCTTCTGTGTTCATATAAATCTGACCTAAAACTCCTGTGGTCTCCTTAGGTGAGGAGCACTTATCAGCGGTATGTGATATCCATCTGTTCATTGCTTTATGAATGGCAACTGCTCTCAAGAACAGCTTCCCTGTCTGTTCCATCTCCATGCGCATCTCTTCTGATTTATAAGAATTGCTGCACTTAGTTTTGCTTTTCTTGGTGATGTAGTTGAAAATGTGTACATTATTCTTGATAAATCTTAGACCAGCATTAAGAAAAGATGGGAAGTTGAACTTTAGAATTGGTGTCAGGAGGATATGGTTCCATTTTTGGCTTTATCATAAAAACCTCTGAACATCTAATTCAATATTTCTAACTCAGTCTTTCCTTTTCATTAGGCTTAAGAAGAATGGTCATTTGAAGATTATTTGATATTGTTCAAGGTGATTCAAAGAAAAATCACTTTGAAAGTCCAATAACATATGCCATTTGTTAACCAAGGCTACTAAAGTTTGCTTTCAGTAAAATTAAAATGGAAAACGTAGTCTTTATTAAAAACACATTCAGTTCTATTTACAGTTATATATCTTTCTGTCTTTATTATTTATTCATGTGGAATTTCTGGTATCTGTGGAGGAATTTCATTCAGTCACTGGTCACTGTCTCTTATGATACTTATAATAAAATCCACCTGCCTTCCTGTGGACAAAACACTGTTCTCCCAACTTAGCTCTGTTTCATGATCCGTTTTATAGACTATTCTCCCAGAGGATTCCTCCTGCCCCCCCCCCCCAGTTTTTTTTGGAAAAGCAAACTTAAACTATAGAGAAATTAAGTAATTTTTTTTTTCATAAGAAGTATTTCAGATTCTTAGTCTGCTTGCTGTTTAGCCATTTCAGACTTCCTGGTAGTGCTGACCATCACTTTGCAATGTAGTTCTTATTAGATGAAGTTTCGGTTTCTAAATGTATATGTGCATGTATATGTATGTATGTGTATGTATGTGTGTGTGTGTGTGTATAAAATACGTATGCACACACTCAGTCATGTCTGACTCTTTGAGACCCCAAGATCTGCAGCCCACCAGGCTCCTCTGTCCGTAGAATTTTCCAGGCAAGGATACTGGAGCAGGTTGCCATTTCCTTCTCCAGGCTGTCTTCCTGACCCAGGGACCAAATTCTCGCCTCTTGCATCACCTGCACTGGCAGGGAGATTCTATACCAGCTGGGCCATTGGGGAAGCCCATATTATATATATATATAAATATAGTATATATATTTATTTATTTTTCTCTTAATCCTCCAGTCCTTGGAAAAACTTTTATTTAAATGACAGATGTTTGGTTTTTTCTAATTTGGTTTGTTTTCAGTAGAGTATCTGATACATCTCTTTTTATAAAATCTTTGAAAATAACTATTGTCAGGGATAAATCCCTTTCATCATTTCCATAAAGACCACATAGGACATAGTGATTCTGAAGTGGCTTGCTTTTATGCTAGGCAAAAAAAACAAACAAACCAGGATACCCACAAGGCAGGTGTAACTAGTGAGTAAAGTGTGGGATTGCAGTTTGGCCAGACTCCTCTGCCCCTCTCCGCAGACTTGACAGGAGTCTTGCCTACCCTCCCCTCCTGCCCTATCCTCAGTCTTCTCTTTCTCTCCCTCCCCGATTCCAAGTTCACTTGGTTGTTTATGTTTCCCTAAAGCTTAAATCCTTTAACCCAAATGTTAGACATATCTTTAATAATTCAAAACCTTTATCCAAATACAGTAAAAGACAGTGGGACATTTTCTTTTTGGGGGGGACATTTTCAATATTTGGGTTTTCATATTGTAGATGAAAATATAATGAAATGATGTAATATGATTATTAAACAGCATAATATATCTTTCAGAAAGCCTCTTATATTTAGAATTTAGCCGACTTGCAGGACATTTCAGGATTTATGAGGGATGCCATAGTACAGTTCTCTAGCTGGAGAAGGCCACTGTTTTGGATCGGATTCTACCAGGCATTACAAGGGCCTAAATTGCTATAAGCATTCTTTTTTTTAACATGTTTGCATATATATGGAAAGAGCAGATTTAGAGAGCTGGTAATTAAGTAAAATAACCAGAACAGTGTCTGATATGGATGGAGCAGGAGTGTAAGATGCTCTTATTGTCCCTGTTACTCCTCACCTTGAGCCCATCCCTGTCCCTGCAAAGGCAAGCAAGCAAGCAGAACAGCTTGCACTATGTCCAAGTCTGGTTCAGTGTGGTGGGGTCTGCGTGCAGGATGTTCGCTGGGGGTGTTCTCAGGGTCAGCACCTGATAGGGAGGGAGCAGAAGGGGAGTGATCTCTCCCCTCTGAGGGGGATGGTCCTGTGACTGGTCCCTGATGGTGCATGACCTTCACGTGCTGAGTCGGCAGTCAGATTCGGGCTGCTCTCAGCTCTCTCCAGCTGCTGGGACAGCGCAGCCTTCAGTCTCAGCAGCCTCTAAGCCTGAAGACCTGCGTGTCCATCCTGAGGGGATGGTGCGGCCTCAATTATCTGCCGCCAGGGAAAGCTAGTGGGATACCAGATGTTCAAGCCAGAAATTGGGGTGACATCCACGGCTGATCCTGAGGCTCTCAAGGATGTCCCCTGCTCTCGTTATGTCTCCCCATTGCCCACAGTCCGTGTCCCCCCAGAAGTCCTTCATATTGAGGTCAGATCATCTTTCTAGTATGTTTGAGAGTCTGCCCATCCCCAAGAGCCTTTCTTGGAGCTTCTGTGCCTCCTTTGCATGTTGTCCTATGTCTGGGTTGCTCTGATACTTTATCCTTTATCTTTGTCACTGTGGTTCATTGTTACCACCTGGTTCCATCCTCTGCAAATGCTCATATTGAGCCGCCCCCACCTTGTAGCATCCTCTGTGCTCCTGTCAGGTCAGTGCCTGTTCTGGACTGCTTGTTCCCTTGTTTGTCCTTCCCTCCAAACTGACTCTGTGGCCTTACTCTCCCCAAGGGCATAAGTGGTATCTTTCATCTCTATAAACCTGACGCTGGACTCCCTTCCAGGGGCCAAGTGAATGTAGACCACATGGGTGGAGACAGTGACTGACTTGGTTCACAGTCTGAAAGCTTGTCTGAGAGGTGTGGGCTGAGGCTGCTGTGTGCACAGACCAGGATAACTATACACAGCAATGGCAGATTTCTGCATTTGGATTTCAGTTAATTTGATGGCGCATTGTTACTCTCTTCTCCAGAGTGTCCTCAGATATGACTGGAGAAACCTCTCAAGCCCTTTTAAAGCCTGTGGAAGAACTGAATTAAGTTAGCATTTTTTCCTGTGGTGCTATACCAAAAAATAAAGAAAGAATTGGAAATCAAGTGTCTAATTGCAGAGGTTCTGGTAAAAGTACTCTAAGATTCAAACAGAAGGATGTTTCTTTGGGGAGGAAAGACATTTATTTTATGACTCAATAAACATTTTCTGAGCACCATCCATGTTGCTTAGTTTTCCATATGTTCAAATCTGGAAACAGAAAGATGATTAAGAAACTGTGTTAGAGCTTTTAGTCTGGTGGCATTAAAGGACATAATTAACTATAAAGAAGTTTGAGAAGTTCTTTAAAAAATTATCCTGAATGCTAGTTGAAGAGCCAGAGGGAGAAGACCTGCTGAGGAGGGAGGGGGTAACACCAAGGAGTGCTTCCCACAGGAAGTGATATTTGGATTGGGTGAGGAGGTAGGGGTAGAAGTCCCCTGGAGGGAGGTCAGGCCACAGGGACAGCGTCCATTCAGCATCAGCAAGTATGATTGGATGTGTCTGCATTCCAGTCACCTTCCAGATCCTGGGAATGTAACAGTGAGCTAGTAACATGGCCTCTACCTTCTCGGAGGAGACGCTCCAGTGGAGACAGGCGGTAGAGAAATCAGTGTGGTGAGACAAGGCTCGGCTGGGGGTTGGTGAGCGTGGTCAGATAAGGTCCTGATGTGTTCTGGGTAGCCTGGTCCTGTGAGAGCTGTGAACACAGGTTCTAGGAACAGACTAGTTGAGAAGCACTAGCCTGGTAAGCCTTGCCCTGAAGAAACCAGGAAATTCTGGACTAGACCAAATCAAACAACACATTAGACCAAAAACACCCTCTGAGAAATCACTGGAATTTTGTGAGCTGAAATTGCAAAGCACATCCCATAGGAGAAGCTGGGCTGGAGGTGAGGCCCCAGGATGGGCGGCAAGGAGGGCCCGGGGGAGGCTGTGTCCTGATGGTCACTGCCATGCAGGAACCAGCAACGCCAGGGTCAGGCCTGGACTGCAGGGAAGCTTCTCTGCGGTTGGATCAGCAGCAGTCTTGAGTTAGGATGGAGAAACCAAGAAGTTTTGCCATAAAAAGGGGATGACGAGAGCCTGAACAATGGGGAGGAAAAGATGGGTCTTCAGGACCTTTGGAGGTAGAAATAATTCAATTGGCTAACTGTTATAAACAATGAAGAGTGAGTTAAAAGAATTCATGGCACGTGGTGTTTTAAACACATTGCAGCACATTTTCAGGAGTGGGAAGCTTGCCCCTGACTTGGTGAATGTCATGGCAGGGTCATCATGTGTCCGGGAGAAACAGGAGCCAGATAAATGAGCTCAAAAGTGTTCTGAACTCTGCATCATGACTGTTTCTCTCACCTTCAAAATGAAGTTAGAAAGGGAGCGGGAAAATATCAGCAGATATCTCCTTGAAAGTTTGACTTTTTAAGAAAGAAACACGCTTGTTACCACTTTTAAATAAAACAGAACATGACCCTGAGTTAGAGATAGTTGAGTTGCATGTTTCTCTACACCCCCTCTCCCCAGCCCGCGCCTCCGCCCCCTTGCAGCCCAGGAGGGGCAGGTCACTGCATCCCGCCACCAGAGAAGCCTCTGGAACTTGTGGCAGGTCCCAAAGTGAAGGTGTAGAGGAAGTGTCAGGGAGCTGAAGTTATAAAGTCATTGAAATTCCTCCTTCACGTATGTGTATGTGTGTGTACAAGTGAAAATACAGCATTCCTTTCTAGTACTTCATGTCGTATGTCTGCCAGTGGGCTGTGGAGGAACACAAGCCAGATGAGAAAACTGCCACCTTACTTCTCTCTGTCCTTCTCTGTAAGGTTATCTTGGCTATCAGCCATTTTATTGGCATTCAAGACCAAACAGTAATTTGCCTTGATGATAAAACAGTCGATGAAGTGTTATTAATAATGTTACCAAACTTAGTAAGTACAAACATGATGAATGTCTTATAAAAATGGCACACTGCATTGTTGTTTTTTTTTTTTTAAAAAAAGGAAAAATCATCTAATATTCTTCTTGATGGACTCCAGTCAGCTGATAAGTAGTTTAAGATATATAGAGAAAAAAGTTAAAGAACATAAGTTACCAAAATATAGTAGTAATGTTGCAGGACGGCAGACCCCTTCCAGGGCCGGAAACTGGGCTCTTGTCTAACACTCGGAAATGAATTGTCCGAGGAGACACATGTGCTGACAAAGGAAGAGATTTTATTGGAAAAGGGCACCCCGGTGGAGAGCAGTAGGGTAAGGAAACCCAGGAGAACTGCTCTGCTGCATGGCTCACAATGTTGGGTTTTATGGTGATGGGATTAGTTTCCTGGTGGTCTTTGACCAATCATTCTAATTCAGAGTCTTTCCTGGTGGCACATGCATCACTCAGCCAAGATGGATGCTAGCGAGAGGGATTCCGGGAAGTGGATGGACACACGGTGTCTCCTTTAGACCTTTCCCGAACTCTTCCAGTTGGTGGTGGCTTATTAGTTCCATATTCCTTATCAGGATCTCCTGTCATAAAACAACTCATGCAAATGGTTACTGTGGTACCTGGCCAGGTGGGTGTTTTCAATCAGTGTGCTTCCCCTAATAGTAAGATATTGCTTTTCCTTTTAATTTTTCTTAACCTTCTGACTACTGATGAAGTAGACTAGAATGATTGTTGTGCTTTATGTTTTGTACTCTAGCCTGGAAATATTGACATTAAAAACCAAACTCAAATTGCCATTTGAGCAATATTCTTAGACCTTCATTGGAATTTTTCTTTAAATAATAAGCTTTTGTTTTCAGATAAGCCTTTATTTAATACAATTCTTCAGATTGTTTGTATTTTTCTAAAGCAGAATTAAGAACCTTCTAGCGTAGGCATCAAAATTGGCACTTGATTTGGTTTCCTTCTTATAGGACTGTTTGGTACCGATGCTGGTTCATGAAAAAGCTGTGGTGCGTTGTCTCTTCCCGAAGGATGGGGGAGTGGGGAGACTCACACCCCTGCTGGGTGAGCGCAGTTGCGGGCAGGCCATGCAGAGCAGCTGTGGGCTCTGTCCCATGGACCCATTGCTTGGGCCTTTCACACTCTGCTCCCACCTGCCTCCCTCACCTTCCTGTTACTGTTTTCTTGTCTCCTTACATCCCTTCCTTCCTCCAGTAGAGCTTCTCACCCTGTGAGTGTGTCTCTCTCTCTCTGGTTCTTTCAAACCCCCACTCTGGCTAGCCCTGCCTCTGAGCCCAGCCTTGGCGAGCTGGCCCTTCAGGAGCTCAGTGAGACAGACACTGTCCAGAAAGTGCTACTGCCTGACTACATCCTCATTCTGGCTTTTCTACAAAAATGTTTTTTCTTTAAAAAATTTTAATATCATATTGAAAGGTTGTTGTTGAATCACACAAAGATGCCGGGATTCTTGGCCTCTGGAGGAGACGAATTCAATCCGGGGCCAGAGACGAGGCTTGATCGCTTAGAGCTTTTGTGTAATAAAGTTTTATTAAAGTATAAAGTTGATAGAGAAAGCTTCTGACATAGGCATCAGAAGGGAGCAGAAAGAGTACCCCACTGCAAATCTTCAGCTGGATGTTATATAGTCACTAGCAGTCTGTTAATAAAAGAAAGGAATGTCTTAAAACTCAGAATGGCACCAGGCCCCTCACCCGTAAGATGCATTTTAGGATAATCTTGGCACCAAATGGTTCATCCTGGGCCATAAAATGATTAACTTGAATCTTAAAGAAGGGCAGATCACCATACAAATAGTTTCATTTACATAGATTAGGGAAACAGTATCTGAGTATAACATACTGGTTTGTCAATAGGTTCTGAGCCAAGAGGCGGAACTGACTTGAAGACAGAGTTTGGGGTAAATGCATAGTACATTAGCATAGCTTAAGACAAACATTTCCATAAGAGAAATGCATTGGTTATCTCTAGATTTGAGAATAGTTAGCTTCAGGTGAAACCAGGTGTCACTATGGCAACAGAGTATTTTAAGAGAAACCTTTTAAATTTGTATAGAGAAGGAAAAAATATCCCTAGTTTGTTTCCTCTTGCCACTTGAGAGAGAGAAAAATGTCTGAGACTTGCAGGCTATTTGCTGTGTTTGGAGACCCCTGGCCTTCCTGCTTGTTACCCTCTCAATATGCAACACATGATAACACAAAAAATATGTAAGCAAGCATATTATGAACTAACTTGCTGTGTACCGTCTTCCCCACCAAGCATATTTTTAAAAAACATGGTTAGGTACGTTCAACATTGACACTATAAAATATTACCATATCCAGTATTTATTCTTTCTTGAGAAAACGTAAAAGAAACTTTTAGCTGTAAGGAAAAGCTCAGCACTTCCAATTGAAGTTAACATCTCTTCGAGCTCATGCCCAGTTCAGTTCACTAGAGTCCTCCCGGAGCTTGCTTAAACTCACATCCATCAAGTTGGTGATGCCATCCAGCCATCTCTCATCCTTTGTCATCCCTTTCTCCTGCCTTCAGTCTTTCCCCATCAATGCTAGGACCCTTGCATTTCTTTTCATGTATCTCTTTAATGTAGATCATAATGGGAAACTAAAGTATTTGTTTTTATTTATTTGAGTTTTTTTATTTGAATAGTAATGATCCAGCCTGACCTTTACTGTGCTGTGTCAAATCCATTCTCTTCATCTGCATCTCTGCTCCTGCCCTGCAGCTAGGTTCATCAGTACCATTTTTCTGTATTCCACATGTATGTGTTAATATGCAATATTTGTTTTTCTTTTTCTGACTGACTTGAAGGAGAGGGTGGGATGAATTGAGAGAATAGCATTGACGTATATACACTATTGTGTGTAAAATAGTTAAGTGGAAATTTGCTGTATCATGCAGGAAGCTCAGAGGGTGTTCCATGATGACCTAGAGGGGTGGGATTGGAGGTTCAAGAGGTAGGGGATATATGTATACATGGAACTGACAACATAGAGCTGATTCATGATTCATGAATGATTCATGTATATGGCAGAAGCCAGCTATTATAAACCGATTATTCTCCAACTAAAGTTTTTTTTTAAATAAAATAAAAAGTAAATTGCCAAAAAATAGAATAGTAATGTTTCACATTTTCTGTCTATTTAAAACACATAAGCTTTTTTAAGGAAAACCTGTCTCAATGAAAATAAGATCATTCAGCTGTAAGATTTTTCAATTTTTAATTCTTTCCACAGTNGCCCGCGCCTCCGCCCCCTTGCAGCCCAGGAGGGGCAGGTCACTGCATCCCGCCACCAGAGAAGCCTCTGGAACTTGTGGCAGGTCCCAAAGTGAAGGTGTAGAGGAAGTGTCAGGGAGCTGAAGTTATAAAGTCATTGAAATTCCTCCTTCACGTATGTGTATGTGTGTGTACAAGTGAAAATACAGCATTCCTTTCTAGTACTTCATGTCGTATGTCTGCCAGTGGGCTGTGGAGGAACACAAGCCAGATGAGAAAACTGCCACCTTACTTCTCTCTGTCCTTCTCTGTAAGGTTATCTTGGCTATCAGCCATTTTATTGGCATTCAAGACCAAACAGTAATTTGCCTTGATGATAAAACAGTCGATGAAGTGTTATTAATAATGTTACCAAACTTAGTAAGTACAAACATGATGAATGTCTTATAAAAATGGCACACTGCATTGTTGTTTTTTTTTTTTTAAAAAAAGGAAAAATCATCTAATATTCTTCTTGATGGACTCCAGTCAGCTGATAAGTAGTTTAAGATATATAGAGAAAAAAGTTAAAGAACATAAGTTACCAAAATATAGTAGTAATGTTGCAGGACGGCAGACCCCTTCCAGGGCCGGAAACTGGGCTCTTGTCTAACACTCGGAAATGAATTGTCCGAGGAGACACATGTGCTGACAAAGGAAGAGATTTTATTGGAAAAGGGCACCCCGGTGGAGAGCAGTAGGGTAAGGAAACCCAGGAGAACTGCTCTGCTGCATGGCTCACAATGTTGGGTTTTATGGTGATGGGATTAGTTTCCTGGTGGTCTTTGACCAATCATTCTAATTCAGAGTCTTTCCTGGTGGCACATGCATCACTCAGCCAAGATGGATGCTAGCGAGAGGGATTCCGGGAAGTGGATGGACACACGGTGTCTCCTTTAGACCTTTCCCGAACTCTTCCGGTTGGTGGTGGCTTATTAGTTCCATATTCCTTATCAGGATCTCCTGTCATAAAACAACTCATGCAAATGGTTACTGTGGTACCTGGCCAGGTGGGTGTTTTCAATCAGTGTGCTTCCCCTAATAGTAAGATATTGCTTTTCCTTTTAATTTTTCTTAACCTTCTGACTACTGATGAAGTAGACTAGAATGATTGTTGTGCTTTATGTTTTGTACTCTAGCCTGGAAATATTGACATTAAAAACCAAACTCAAATTGCCATTTGAGCAATATTCTTAGACCTTCATTGGAATTTTTCTTTAAATAATAAGCTTTTGTTTTCAGATAAGCCTTTATTTAATACAATTCTTCAGATTGTTTGTATTTTTCTAAAGCAGAATTAAGAACCTTCTAGCGTAGGCATCAAAATTGGCACTTGATTTGGTTTCCTTCTTATAGGACTGTTTGGTACCGATGCTGGTTCATGAAAAAGCTGTGGTGCGTTGTCTCTTCCCGAAGGATGGGGGAGTGGGGAGACTCACACCCCTGCTGGGTGAGCGCAGTTGCGGGCAGGCCATGCAGAGCAGCTGTGGGCTCTGTCCCATGGACCCATTGCTTGGGCCTTTCACACTCTGCTCCCACCTGCCTCCCTCACCTTCCTGTTACTGTTTTCTTGTCTCCTTACATCCCTTCCTTCCTCCAGTAGAGCTTCTCACCCTGTGAGTGTGTCTCTCTCTCTCTGGTTCTTTCAAACCCCCACTCTGGCTAGCCCTGCCTCTGAGCCCAGCCTTGGCGAGCTGGCCCTTCAGGAGCTCAGTGAGACAGACACTGTCCAGAAAGTGCTACTGCCTGACTACATCCTCATTCTGGCTTTTCTACAAAAATGTTTTTTCTTTAAAAAATTTTAATATCATATTGAAAGGTTGTTGTTGAATCACACAAAGATGCCGGGATTCTTGGCCTCTGGAGGAGACGAATTCAATCCGGGGCCAGAGACGAGGCTTGATCGCTTAGAGCTTTTGTGTAATAAAGTTTTATTAAAGTATAAAGTTGATAGAGAAAGCTTCTGACATAGGCATCAGAAGGGAGCAGAAAGAGTACCCCACTGCAAATCTTCAGCTGGATGTTATATAGTCACTAGCAGTCTGTTAATAAAAGAAAGGAATGTCTTAAAACTCAGAATGGCACCAGGCCCCTCACCCGTAAGATGCATTTTAGGATAATCTTGGCACCAAATGGTTCATCCTGGGCCATAAAATGATTAACTTGAATCTTAAAGAAGGGCAGATCACCATACAAATAGTTTCATTTACATAGATTAGGGAAACAGTATCTGAGTATAACATACTGGTTTGTCAATAGGTTCTGAGCCAAGAGGCGGAACTGACTTGAAGACAGAGTTTGGGGTAAATGCATAGTACATTAGCATAGCTTAAGACAAACATTTCCATAAGAGAAATGCATTGGTTATCTCTAGATTTGAGAATAGTTAGCTTCAGGTGAAACCAGGTGTCACTATGGCAACAGAGTATTTTAAGAGAAACCTTTTAAATTTGTATAGAGAAGGAAAAAATATCCCTAGTTTGTTTCCTCTTGCCACTTGAGAGAGAGAAAAATGTCTGAGACTTGCAGGCTATTTGCTGTGTTTGGAGACCCCTGGCCTTCCTGCTTGTTACCCTCTCAATATGCAACACATGATAACACAAAAAATATGTAAGCAAGCATATTATGAACTAACTTGCTGTGTACCGTCTTCCCCACCAAGCATATTTTTAAAAAACATGGTTAGGTACGTTCAACATTGACACTATAAAATATTACCATATCCAGTATTTATTCTTTCTTGAGAAAACGTAAAAGAAACTTTTAGCTGTAAGGAAAAGCTCAGCACTTCCAATTGAAGTTAACATCTCTTCGAGCTCATGCCCAGTTCAGTTCACTAGAGTCCTCCCGGAGCTTGCTTAAACTCACATCCATCAAGTTGGTGATGCCATCCAGCCATCTCTCATCCTTTGTCATCCCTTTCTCCTGCCTTCAGTCTTTCCCCATCAATGCTAGGACCCTTGCATTTCTTTTCATGTATCTCTTTAATGTAGATCATAATGGGAAACTAAAGTATTTGTTTTTATTTATTTGAGTTTTTTTATTTGAATAGTAATGATCCAGCCTGACCTTTACTGTGCTGTGTCAAATCCATTCTCTTCATCTGCATCTCTGCTCCTGCCCTGCAGCTAGGTTCATCAGTACCATTTTTCTGTATTCCACATGTATGTGTTAATATGCAATATTTGTTTTTCTTTTTCTGACTGACTTGAAGGAGAGGGTGGGATGAATTGAGAGAATAGCATTGACGTATATACACTATTGTGTGTAAAATAGTTAAGTGGAAATTTGCTGTATCATGCAGGAAGCTCAGAGGGTGTTCCATGATGACCTAGAGGGGTGGGATTGGAGGTTCAAGAGGTAGGGGATATATGTATACATGGAACTGACAACATAGAGCTGATTCATGATTCATGAATGATTCATGTATATGGCAGAAGCCAGCTATTATAAACCGATTATTCTCCAACTAAAGTTTTTTTTTAAATAAAATAAAAAGTAAATTGCCAAAAAATAGAATAGTAATGTTTCACATTTTCTGTCTATTTAAAACACATAAGCTTTTTTAAGGAAAACCTGTCTCAATGAAAATAAGATCATTCAGCTGTAAGATTTTTCAATTTTTAATTCTTTCCACAGTTAAATGGCCTTGAGTAGACAGGCACCCCTAGGGCTTCCCAGGGTGCTAGTGGTAAAGAACCCACCTGCTAATGCAGGTTCAATCCCTGGGCTGGGAAGATCCCCTGGAGCAGGAAATGGCAACCTGCTCTAGTATTTCTTGCCTGGGAAATTCCATAGACAGAGGGGCTTGGCAGACTACAGTCCACGGGACCCACAAACAGCCAGACATGACTGAGCACAGACAGACTCCCCTATTCTGGGAAGGTCTGTTTCTTCATAATCCCTACCAGTAACCCCCAGTCACCCCAGGGCACCTTCCTCTCAGCTTTCCCTGCTGGCTCACTGACCATCTCCCAGGCTGGTCAGCTGTTACCTGTCTTCTTCCCTCACTCTTCTTGGGACACCATTCATCCAGCGAAAAACACTATCACCTCTTCCCCTGTTGCTTTACAGAGGTGCAGAAACCTCATCCACTCAAATGTGCTGCTGCACAGTCAGCGAAGTTATTTAAGGATAGATGGGCAAATGATTTATTTATGAATTTTCAAGAAAACTTTCAATAGGAAGATAAAAGAGGAAAAGTAAATGGTTTTCATTAAGAGAGAGCCTAGTCTCTGGAGTGGAGTAGGAATTGGGGTAGAAAGAGGATTGTTGTATGATTTATTTTTTAATCTAAATTCAATTTTTTAATGGAAACTAAAATTTCAAGATACATCATCTTTCCTTGCATTCTATGGTTTCTATGTCAATTTCTCATAATAATTTTTTATATGTGTACCTTACCCAATATGTAATTTTACTATTATGTTTCTTATATATTATAAAAGTATTGTTTTATAGTATGTTTCCCAAACATATAGATTGTTATATATAATGTTACATATTTATTTTGCAAGATATTTAAATATACCATACATATATATGTATATGTATAGATATATACAAGAAGTGTGTATACATAGAATAGGATGTTAGATTCATTGTTTTGTCTTTACATAAAGGGAATTTATTCTGTTTCTGTGAATTTATTTTCTCCCAGGTAATTTATGGCATCATTTAAACTTAAGTTTATATTTAAAGTCCTTGCTTCTCCAAGATTGTAATTTGCAGACATTCACACCTTGGTATCACTGATGTTTGCCAGCTCTCAACTGCAAGTTCATCTCAGTACAGTTGACTTATCTATGTGTAAAACATTGGCGAATATGAGCTCAGAATGTTTGAATTACTTTAAAAACTTTGTGACTTTCTTCATTTTAAAGATTTACAGTCATTCATTTTAAATTGATGTATTTTTTCATTTTGCTCTAATAATTCAAGAAAAGTGGAGAGGTCATGTGGGTAGACAGGCAGGATCCTGGGTGCTGTGATTGGTTGGTGTTTACACAGTTCTTTAATGTAGGATTTAGTAAAAGGTGACCTGAAATTTAGAAATGTAATCTATAAGACAGTCGGAGAAAATGTTCTTTTAAATACACTCCTGTCAGTATAATGTGCTGCTTATTCTGTACTATAATTTTTGTGTGTGTCTGTCAAAAGATGTAAGCTATATTCAGTAAGGAGGATAGCAAGAATTTGAGACTCCACTTACATTTCTTTTTCTGATAAGAAGTTCATGCTTTTGAAAAACGATGGAAATGAACATTTCTTCAGAATTATTTTTTTCCTTCATTTGAGGCTGTTTCTTACTTCCAGCATTGTACTGTGTTTTATGAACAGGCCACATATATATTTTATTTGTCAGGAGAAGTGAGGAAAATTTACAAATTTCAGCTGGCATTGCACTCTGCTGATAAGGATGGGAGTTTATGTGACTCTGAAGAAGTTACATGAAGTGGAATTGGGAAGCAAATTGTATTTACACAATATGGGATGATGTTCCTAATAGGTGTTCAGAATAGACTATTTACTCTCACATTTTGCTGAACTTTACTAGAAATAACTTCATTTCAAAAAGGACAAATCTGATTGAAGGCAAAAGCATTCCCTCCCCACAGATACTCATCCAAAGTGTTTACATTAGATTTTCCTGATGGGCACATAGCTGTATTTTATACTATTTTTGTACAAAGTAGTAATGTGGAAAATAGAAATCTAAATAGTATACTTGATTGCTTCATGCACCAACCATTTAAGTTACTAGATTTATGTTTACAATTTTGGAAGATGTGTTGCAATATGATATTCTGACAATAACTGTCAAAATCATAATGCTGGGATTTCTTTTCATCTTGTTGTCAAGGTAAAGTTATTGAAATTCACAGTTGGTAAGTCAAAAAGATCACTTCTTATCTCTTATCATCAGTGGTTTAATGCCGACCTGAACAGCTACTGTATAATGTCAAAATTATCACAGTGCCAGGCTACAGGGGTACAACGTGCCACATGATTTAATGCATTTCCTGTCTGAAATGAAGATTATGAAAAGGCCAGCAAGCAAGAGCTACAGTGGCTTAGAAGAAAATTAATTTCTGGTTTTTATTTCTCTTTTTTCCATTCTTTTTTAGATTTTGGATTTAGTAAAAGGGACACATTACCAGGTAGCCTGTCAGAAGTTCTTTGAGATGACACATAATGTAAGTACATTTTTAAACTTTATAACCTTATCCTTTGTCTTCTGTTACTCAGTGTTTCATTCAGGAGTTTTTGCTGCAGCAGTAGAAACCCTCCAGCTGTTTTCAGGGGAAAGGGATTTATTACACAGCATGAGGTTGCTTATAAAGTTTATAGTAGGAGCAGGGAACTAAGCTTGGATGCTGCAGAACCAGCAATAGTGTAACTAAGAAAAACTACATTCTGAGAAAATCTTACTTTACTATGGCTACCACCCACCACTCCACTTCTATGGATGAGACCAAGGGTTGGCAGATTTTCTGTAAAGGACCTGGTTATGACAGGGCCATGTGCCCTTTGTCACAGCTGCTCTTCTCTGCTGTTGTCATGCAGAAGCAGCCTAGACACTGTGGGAAAGAGCAGGCTTGTGTCTGTCCTGGGAGAACTTTATTTATAGGAGCACGTGGTGGGCTGGACTGGACCCTCAGGCCTTAGGTACCCAATCCTCAGAGTAGGTCTGGAATGCTGGCTGCTGTTGTCCAGAAGAACCAAAGGCTTTTGCCATCTTCCTTGTAGAAAATGGAATGCTTTTACTTGTGGCTGCTCCCTCATGTTACTCTAGCCTGTTTCTTAGTCTCATGTTTATTTATCTGCATGGCAGACCCTAGGTTATACAGTGGACCCCCAAGCTGCAAGGGAGTCAGGGAAATGTGTTTGGTTGTTTTCTTGCCAGACTCCTGTACAAAAGGCCTGCTAGTAGGTTCTGAGAGGTGTAATGCTTAGGTCACAAACTCAGAGGTCCGCAGGGGTCAGGCAGATAACCCAGAAAAGTGAAATTGCCTGAGATGAACACCACTGAATTAGTCACACTGCTAGAGGTGTGAACATTGGCAAGTTTTGCGGCTGTGTGCAGGCTGACAGCATGTCTGCAGGTCAGCTTAGCTCACAGACCCCTGTTTGCAGTCACTGATCCTGATCATGGCTTTCTAACATGGGACAGAAAGCCAAGAATGGACCTGGGCCATGCACCCTTGAAACATTTTTTTTTCTAAGTACATATTGCACATTTTTGGAGCCTAGTGTTTATCAGGTTTCAGAAGGATCCATGATCCTGCCAAAAAAGATGCTATATGTATGGAATTCATCATCAGCTACCACGGTACTTTAAGTTTTATAATCAGTTTTATGTTTTCTGGTTTTCATAAAATCATTTTTCTTTTGTGAGATGGCTAGATGGCCTCACTGACTCGATGGACGTGAGTCTGAGTGAACTCCGGGAGTTGGTGATGGACAGGGAGGCCTGGCGTGCTGCAATTCATGGGGTCGCAAAGACTCAGACACGACTGAGCGACTGAACTGAACTGAATTGCAGAATTTTTTACATTAAATTTTATAGAACAAATATATCTTATAACATCACTGATAATAATAAAAATAATAATAGTATTGAATAATATCAACCAACGCCTACAAAACCCTTCACGTGTTGCAGGCCCAGCACTTAGTGCTCTGGACACAGTGGTCCTTTGGTTCACACTGCAGACTAGAGTAAGCCCGATCTGCATCCCCATCATGACAGAGCTTAGAGAGTCTGAGGGCTTAAGGCCCTAAGGGATGAAGCTTGGATTTGAACAGGCTGTCAAAGCCCTCACCTGGAGCTCTTGAACCAATCCTGACTGCTGTTTTGGAGCACCTGAAACGGTGTTTGCAATAACAACTGTGGAGGCCATGTGTTTTCCTGTCTAGATTCACAGTCCAGCCTTCACAGTTTACTTTAAAAAATAAGCAGGCCTAGTAATTCAACATGACTCGCCTGAGGGACCACAGCTGGTTCGTGGGAGGTCTGGAAGCAGAATTCTGGAGACAGAATCCTGGTCTGCTCTGGGCCATGGGTCCAGTCCTCTTACTATTACACCTAACTGTTGAAAATAGTGTTTTTATTTAAAAACATAAAAATTTTATTTTTACAAAGTTGAAAGGACTAAATGTCAATATAATAGTGAACAACAAATTGTCATCAGTTTTATTAAAATAGGAATCTCAACAGATGAGCCACATGTTTGGTATTTTCAGCATCAGCCTTGCACAACTCTTTCCCCTATAGACTGTATTCTTTAATTTGCTTGCTCAACTTGAAAATTTTAATTTAATTTAATTCTTTATTTGTGGACCTTTTTAATTAAGAGGCCTTATAACTTTGACAAAGTAAGGTCAACTTATGTAACCTCTTTTTTAAGAAGATATGAAAATTATATTTAACACTGAGTCTGTGACATTGCTAAGAAGTAAGAAGTGTTTATTTCTCAGATCTGCTTTTGTCGCATCTCTCCTATTGATTATTCCTATAAGAGTATTACTACTATTGCCAATGTTTAAAACTTGCCTTAGATTAATGAATAGACTAAAAAAACACGTCTAAATCCTCCCACATATAGAAAATCTACTTTAAACCACATATAAATCAATGGAATAAAAAGGCTGTTTGTATTCACTAAATGTCTCCCTACAGATTTTTTGTTGTGAATCTCTCCTCTCTCTTCACTTACTATTTTTTCTAATTTAATTTAAAAACAAAATCTATTTTTATTGTCATGTTGATGTCATTCTGCCTGCTCTCCCCAAAAAACCTGTGATTATTTTTTTGAGCCCTCTGTGATCAAACTCGCTTTAATGAAAGCTTTGAAAATGAACCAGTTAGCTGATAACATTTACAGCAATGCTGTGATGGTTCCATATGGCTTTTTTAGGTAAGACCAGCTGCCTCATTATAAGCTGTCATTGAAAACCTCTTGATTAAAACCCAAACATCCCATAGGTAAAACAGTATTGCTTCCATTCCTTCAGAATCCACATTTGCTACAGCAGACATATGAAACCTTTGTTACTGTGAAGGTCGTGTGCAAAACATACTGATTCAAAGCAGATGTTAGAGATTCACTTAGTAGATATCAAAGGCGCGCCTGCTTGAAATCTGTTTTCTTCAGTATTTTTAAAGAGCAATATTTTATATTGTAGTGATTTTTAAAAAATTCTGTCATACTCCATTTGTAAATGAAAACACTAGGCCTTTATGTAGATTAAACTCTGGATTTTAATTGAAAATTGTTTCTTTAGAAATAAGTCTCTTTAGGTACTGAGTCATTCTGGATACTTATTTTCCAAACAGCTTAGCATAATTCCTTTTCACTGTGAGAGATCTCTACACAAATCTTATTAAAATTTATCACACATCTTCCTACAGTCTTAAATAGGATACACCAAGTACACTTAAGCTTTTTAATCCTCGCTCAAGATCACTTTGGGGATCAGTCAGAACCCTGGGCCAGGAGCCACCCCTGTCTCTTGTGTGGATCACTCACTGCAGCAGCTTCCTGACTCCTTCCCCAGCAGCTGCACACTTATCTGCCTAGTTCCTTCTCCTCCACACAGCTGCCAGGTCACTTGTAAAACAGAGAAGTCTGACCATTTCAGTAACGTGCTTTTTAAAAAACATTTAAAAAGCCTTCCCCATCCCTCTTAAGATGAAACTCAAAATTTATAATGTAGCCTATAAAGGTCTCCATCCCACCTCTTTCTTCTGCTCATCTTTTGTTAGGTCTTTGCTTTGGGACTTCCGAGATCATAGGACAGAGTGAAGATGAGCCACAGGATTTCCTTCTCTTAATACTTAACAGAAAGTAGAAAACATAATAATAATAAAAAAATTATTAACCACAAAGAAAAATATCACCAGTAGCAACCAAACAAGAAAAAAGGCAAGGAGAGAAACATTCACAGCAAACAAAGTTGTGAAAATTCTCACTTAGTATTTCCAAATATAGAATGAAACAAACTGAATCTCACCCCTCTTTGTTTTTTAATGAGTAATAATGGGGTAATAATGGGACTTCGCAGGAGGCGCAGGTTCTATTCCTGGGTTGGGAAGATTCCCTACAGTAGGAAATGGCAACCTGCTTCAGTATTCTTGCCTGGAGAATTCCACGGACAGAGGAGCCTGGAGGAATATAGTTTATGGGCCTGCAAAGAGTCAGACATGACTGAGTGCTACCACCACACAAAAGAAGTAACCTCTAACTTTTAAGCATTAAGTGAAGTGGGAGATTTTGATGTGGATAAATCTCTTCCTCTGTTTTTTTTTTACTAATTGGATTTAAAGTAAAATCTATTTTCATTCTATTTGGTTTATGCTTCTCCCCTTCCTCCCTAAAACTTCCTAGTTTTATGTTCCTGAACAGGATGAAAGATCTTCCTTCAGCCAAAAATAAAAGTGAAAGAAAGAAAAATTTCAAAAGAAATACCCCATCTTAGAAGTAATACAGTCTCGTAAACAGAAGGACACTCTTCATAAGTTCATCATGCTAACGGGCATCTTAATAGATGTTTGGTAAAATTAGCTTATTTAACAAAATGAGTTAAGAAACAGCGATTGCAGACCTAAGAGAGAAAGTTGGGAAACATGACATACACAGAACCTTGGATACAGCCCTCATTTCAGTACCCTTGGCATTATTTAGTTGGTTAATAAAAAATATTAATTAAAACGGATTACATTTCAAATGTAACCTAACATTACATTTTGGGCTTCCTTTGTGGCTCAAATGGTAAAGAATATGCCTGTATGCAGATGACCTGGGTTCAATCCTTGGGTCAGGAATATCCCCTGGAGAAGGGAATGGCTACCCACTAGTATTCTTGCCTGAAGAATTCCACAGACAGAGAAGCCTGGAGGGCTACAGTCCTTGGAGTCTCAAAGTGTTGGACACAGCTAAGCAACTAACACAAACAAAACATTACATTTTAAACTTAAAACATTTGAATGTCGTTTATTTGCTAATTTTCTGATATAAAGGCAAAGTCTTTTGTTTGAGTGTAGTTTAGGGATGGGAATTTTATTTCTTTTTTTTTTTTTTAAAAAAACCATACACATACTATACCACCACTGATTTCCAGTTTATGTTTCTTTAAAATGGAAAAAGAACTTAATGATAATACAAAGCAGTATGATCTTTCTCCCTGTCTTTTTGAGAATTCAGGTTGTTTTATTTTTAACTAACTTGCCTTTCTTGAATCTTTCCAAAGCATTTAATGTAGATTTCATAGACCCAACAACTCTTTCTTTTTATCCTCATATTTCCTTGATATTCCTCGTAGCAGCCCTGTGACATCACTATTGTTCCTCCCATTTCAGGGGAGAAGAAACTGATGCTTAATGTAAAGTGAAAAGTGAAAGTGAAGTCACTCAGTTGTGTCCGACTCTCTGCGACTCCATAGACTGTAGCCTACCAGGCTCCTCTGTCCTTCGCATTTTCCAGGCAAGGGTACTGGAATGGGTTGCCATTTCTTTCTACAGGGGATCTCCCCAACCCAGGGATTGAACCTGGGTCTCTCACATTGCAGGCAGATACTTTACCATCTGAGCCACCAGAGAAGCCTGGTGTATAAAATATAAAGATGACCACATTTCATTTTGTCCACATTGAAATCTAGTCATTGAGTTTACAGATACCTAAGATAGATATTTTGACAGTTTTAACAACTTGAAACAAGGTGTAGAAAATATGTAATTAATGATCACAAAAGATGCTAGCTTCTTTTTCCATAAAGTGACCCAACTATGCCTTATATAATTCTTATAGACAAGTTTATGTCTAAAATAATATTTATAATGCTGTGATTATTAGTTTGACTTTGCATAAAACCCCTTAAAACAGATTTCAGAGTATGGCACCCCACTCCAGTACTCTTGGCTGGAAAATCCCATGGATGGAGAAGCCTAGTGGGCTGCAGTCCATAGGGTTGCAAAGAGTTGGACATGACTGAGTGACTTCACTTTCACTTTTCACTTTCATGCATTGGAGAAGGAAATGGCAACCCACTCCATCGTTCTTGCCTGGAGAATCCCAGGGACGGTTGAGCATGATGGGCTGCCGTCTCTGGGGTCGCACAGAGTTGGACACAACTGAAACGACTTAGCAGCAGCAGCAGCAGCAGCAAGTGACCTAAAGGCCTGAATTCTAATACAGGCACAACTGGTTACTAGTGCCATGACTGTGTCTAAACCATTTGGGTCTCACTTTCTTAGTCTGTACTTGGAGGAAATTCAATTTAAAGGATTCCTTACATCTTTCCAATCTCTAGAATTCTCTATTTATAAAAGCAAAGCCTACAGGTTGAAAATGTGCTGGGAAATAAACTTACTTTTCATGAAACACTTTGTAAAATGCAAACTTTATATTGACTCTCCCAGTTTGTAATGAATTGAGTGAAAAACAGTATAATAAAGAAGTTCACAGAATGACTCCATTGTTAATAAAAATTATAGGTAAAACATTCAGTAAATATTTTGAAACTAAGGAAAGGAGCAGATAAAAAAATTATTCTTAATGATCTGGGTAATAACTCTTAAGTCAGTGTGTACACTATGAATCTGCTATACACTGAATTATTATAAAATTATTGGTCCAACATGTATCAACAATAACTACAGAGAATCAGAGAACCCTGGGATTCTCAAGTAAGTTTTACCAGGAAAGATCTTCTTTCTGTTTATTGGTCTACTTGTTAAGAAGGTTCATCCTGAACTGTAATGGTAACTTTAACCCCCTGCTAATCCTTTTTAATCCACCATAAGATTGCACATACTCTTAATCACATCACTTCCCATCTTAAGAAGTGTTAGTGACCCCTAAAACTTTTGACCCTACGCAGCTGGGTCTGGGTTGCTGACACGGCTGTCTGATGTCTCTGCACTCTGGCCGCGGCCTCTCCCAGCCTCGTGTCCTGTCGCCTCTTTCTGTGCCTTGCACACCAGCCCACCTGCACCTCCTGCTTTTCCCAGCAGCCCTCTGTCCCTTGCTCCTGGGACCCCACTGCTTGTAGGCCCTCACCCGCATCGTCCCAGCTGTTACTCTCTCATCCTTCTAGACTCAGCTCATCAGGAAGATCCTCCTCTTTTCTTGTTTTTTAAACAAATGTTGACTGACAAGATGACAGGCATTTTGCTCTGACGTGCCTTTGAGTGTCTGAGGTGTCAGGTAGGAGGTGGGTGGGGAAGCAGGGGTCTGGGCTGGAAATACCGCTCATGGCGCGTTACTGTTGGGGGTGGCTGGAGCTCCCTGTGAGTGAGATCGTGTGAGTGGTGGTTGAGATTTTGAAGGAAAATCTGTGTTTCAGGTGTTGAGTAGATTCTGAATGAGGTCCGGATGGTTCTTCACACCCCCTTTATTTGTACTTTTGTTATGTATGTATTATTTTGACACACATCTGCTTCTTGTGCAGGTGGATGATTGTGGCTTTTCTTTGAGTCATCCAAACCAGTTCTTTTTTGAGAGCCAGCGGATCCTCAGTGGAGGTAAAGACATCAAGAAGGATTCTGTCCAACCTGAAACGCCCCAACCCAAACCGAGTGTCCAGAAAAGCAAGGATTCGTCCTCCACTTTGGACTCGCTCAGCTCTGCTCTGGACATGGATCTGGAGGAGCTGGAAGAGTTGCTTCAGTGAATGGGTCCTGGGCAGTTGGTAGCCCATCTTCTTCACTGACTTTTATTTCCAACTTCACGATTTTGCCTTTTTCTTTTTCGTCTCCTTCTCCCTGTGCCCTGCCTCCTTCATCCATCCATGTGTGCATGCTTCTCAGGAAGGCGGGCTTGCAGGCAAAAACAAAGACCTCCAGTGTATTTTGCTTTGTCAAAAGAGAAGAGGAAGTATTTCTTTTGAAATATAGCACTTGAATGATGTGACTTAAGTCCTTTTTTAGGAGAGAAAGCAGCCTTCTGGATTGGTTACTGTCGCCTAGAAACAATACAACTGAGAACAGCTTTTAGTTTAACACTTATCACTGTAATGTTGGCCCAGACCTTTTCTGGACCATCTTTGTTAATAAATATCAAAATGTATATAATTGTATGTCTGCATATAATTATGAGACTCATATTATGCCTTTGCCTCAGGTTTTAATGTGATATTCTGGGATATTCAACATATTGCCAGATTTTAAACTTTTTCTGCTTCCTTTTTCTCTTGAGTTGGCCATTTGAAGTTATTCTGCATTAGCAAGAGAATTTTTGGCCCTTTGAATGGGAGCAAACTCTACTGAAGTGAGTTGTGACTCAGGAATTAAGAGAAACTGAATATATACAGTCGCTCGTACTGTTATAAGGAATAGAAGGCTTTTATTATATAAAACCATAGTATTCCTTTTCTGCCACTTCCGCTCTCTTGAGGGGACAGCCATCACTAAGGTGAGAAGATTCTAAGTAAAGACTGAGGTATTTCTTCATTCCACCCTCCAGCTTCTACAACTCACTGCTTCTGTGGTTGCTGTGAACTGCCAGGTAGGTTTGGTAGATTCATTGACTTTGGTGGTGACTATACTCGTATTTTTAGTAATGCCTGTTTCGATGCCAGCAGGAGAGTTGGTTGTGAAAGGTCATGGGTATGCCCCGAACTAGTGCCCTGCTCCCTGCCTGTCTTGGGTGATGCACCATGTACCTGCGGGTGGTGCCCTGATCTGAGGTATTTCCTCCCTGTGGGTGCTGCTCACTCGCTAGAGCATTTACACTCATAGAGAAATGTGACCCTCACTCACCGACTCCCTTGGATGCCATTCTACACGAGTCTCTTTTCCTGGGGAAGAGGGCCTTTGCCCTTTATCCCTTTTTTAAGTTATTATTATTATTATTGTAGTATAGTTGATTTTCAGTGTTGTGTTAATTTCACATGTACAGCAAAGTGAGTCAGTTACACACACACATATATGCACTCTTTTTGTCCTTTATCCTCTTTAATCATATGAGACACTGCACTGTCTGTCTTAAACAGGATCAGAGCATCGGAACCTAAAAATGTCAGCTGATCAGGTTTTTATCTTAGGCTGCTGAGCAAAGATTTCTTGGAATATTTAGTGACATATAAAGGAAATCAGTCCTGAATACTCATTGGAAGGACTAATGTTGAAGCTGAAACTCCAATACCTTGGCCACCTGGTGTGAAGAACTGACTCATTGAAAAAGACCCTGATGCTGGGAAAGATTGAAGGTGGGAGGAGAAGGGGACAACAGAGGATGAGACGGTTGGATGCCTTCACTGACTCAATGGACGTGAGTTTGAGTAAGCTCTGGGGTTTTGTGATGGACAGGGAAGGCAGTCCATGGGGTCACCAAGAAACGGACATGACTGAGTGACTGAACTGAACTGAACTGATAACTAAAGGAGATACATCTGAGTCTTTGCTTGTCTTTGTGACTTACTTTTACCTAGTTCAGAAAATAGTGTTATTCCACTGCAAATTACCTTTATAAATCTCTCCCTTCCGAAACCATCTGCTATTCCTTGTATCATGTATAGTTCTCAGCAGAAATCTGATGACTGCCAACCATTTCTTTCCTAAACTGCAAAACTTTTTTTTTTTTAATGTTAAGGATGGGTACTGTTTTAACCCCAAAGTCAAGTTAGTGATGGAAAACCAAGCACAGAAAGGCAGATCTCTATGTATTACAAAAAGGGAAATTGAGCCACAGCCTCGTGTTATAGCTCAGCGAGAGCCTCAGGACAGGGCATTTCATACCTGGCACGATTTGCAAGGCTTTCTTTCCTGCCGTGTATTCTGTCCTGAAGCCTGAGCGCCCAGCACGGAGCCCTTGACAGCAAGCACCTATGTCTGAGGGGACTGTCTTACCCAGCATCCTCAGGAGTTTGACTGTTTTATGTGTGTCTAGTCAAACTCCAAAATAACACTTGCTTAAATATTAGTTGTTTCCCCAGTTTCATTTCTTTGTAATAAGGCTTGGTCTCTTGTCATGTATTATACAGAAGAATATATAAATATTTTGTGAATCGTGTAGATTAGAGGATGGGGTTAGAGGTTTATGTAAGAAGATAGACTTTAATGCTTTTCTGGTGCTTTATGGAGTTGGAAAAAGCAATTTATTTTTCATGCTTCACAGGTCTTGACAATTTTGATTTGTTTTCTTTGAAAGACCTGTTTGAATCGGATGATGTAGGAAGAACTCAAAAGAAAAATCAAAAGCCAGCAACCTCCTTTCGAAACAGCAGCCAGTGAAGAAGAACATGAGCCTTCCAGGTCTTTTAACATCCGTCTTTTATTACCTCTTCAAGGAGGAGCGGCTATACAGTGATCAGAGACAAGAGAAGAGACAGGAGAAGCCGGGCCCAGATTGGAAATTTGCAGCTAGTGGGAGCACCAATGTTGTTTGTGGAGATACTGTCCATTTCTTTCATTTTATTTCTCACTCCATCCAGATAGTCTAAAATTCTTGATTGCAGTGTGCATAAAAGAATACTAGGAAGGTTTAAGTAAACTTTTCATATATAGTCGCTTATAACATTATAGTCGTGAAAGTAAACAGTTACAGATTTTGAAAAGGAGGGAGCAGAACAGAGCAATGAAAAGGAAGGATCTTTAAATCATATGGCCTTGTAAGCTGAGGGATTTCTGTAAAAGCACAGCAGTGTCCTGCTTGTTACACTTTGCTGCCTGACTGATACTCAGGGTCTTTGCAAACAAACTCTTGCAATTCTTTGCACAGAAAAAAAGAGAAAACTTCTGGGATTTAAGCTTGAAAGGCAAAATGAAACAACTCTAAAATTCTGGTTTAGTTAGAGTCTACTGTTTGCAGATTTAATCAAGGTCTTCCACAGGCATCAGCTTCACATTAAATTTAAGTGCCCATTAAAGTGAGAGCTGACAGCCATTCTGAACGTGAAGCTCAGGCTGAGGATATCTTTATAGCTTGAAGGGAAGAAATTTGAGAGTCTCAAACCACTGTGGTAATTAGTTAGATCCATTTGGCAGAGGGAGGGCGAGAGAAGGCTGGAGGAGGGGCTTTGGAAATGGGCAGGCAGAGCCCTGCTGCAGGGGAGACGTGGCTTCCCCCTGATGGAGGTGGATGGGGGGCCTGATGTGTCTCATCTCCCTTTTATGTACAGGCAGGATCACTGCGTATGAGCCGTGTGTTTTGAACAAGTGCACAGGTTTGACAGTTAGGCTCTCTGGAATGCACGACACTGCCTAGGAGTGGGCTTCCAAAGACGATGTTGGCCCAGAGTTAGTGTTTCTCACAAGGGTACCTAACTCACATTCTGGTATCACTTATTTACCTAGAGCATCTGCCTCCTTTTCAATATTGAGCTCCTTTTTGACAGGTAGCTGTTGTCCTGATCTGAAGCTTTTCACTGTAGTTGGCATTCCAAGAAATTAGTGCTAGGAGCCTATGGAATCTTGTCACCTGCAGGAAATTACCTTCCCACTTCATTTGACCTTCCTGCCAAAAGTGATGTAGTTTCCTGTTACTGGATTTGCTTTCTAGTCCATAGGCTCCTTTTGTCCATTGCTTCATGGCATTTTATTTTCTCCAAGAATTATCACTGTAGAACCTTATCAAAAGTTTAAAAATATGTCTGTACAGAGAGCTTCTGTATTTCCCCTGAGTCTTCCGCTGCAGGTCTGTTTTTAAACATTGATGACAAGGTAGTGAAACAACATTGCTAATAAATGCAGGATGGAGTTTTCAGTTTAGCCCTGTAGTTTCTAGGTATTCATTCCCTGTAATGGAACTATGAGAATTTTTGAGGGGTTTTGATTTTTGGATTTTTTTTCTTAGTTAATAGTTAATTTACAATACTGCATTAGTTTCAAGTGTTACAGCTCAGTGATTCAGTTTTATATTTATGTGTGTATATATATTTTTTATTTCAGATTCTTTTCCATTATAGATTTTTTTTTCAAGTTATAAACAAGAAGTTTTAATAATCACAGCTACAAAGGAAACAGAAATGATTATGCCACAGTATTTTGCCTATGACCATCAGGTTTGCAGGTCAGAGGAAAAGATAATTTTCCAGGTAAATGTTAATATAAATCACTAAAATTCATTAAATTAAATATAGAAACCAAACTAAACTAAACCAAACCAAACTAAACTTAATGAAATGAAGCAGTTCTGAACTTTGGCTTCACATTATAGTCTCTTGAAGAGTTTTATTTTTTTTTTTAATTTATTTTAATTGGAGGCTAATTACAATATTGTATTGGTTTTGCCATACATCAACGTGAATCCGCCATGGGTGTACACGTGTTCCCAATCCTGAACCCCCCTCCCACCTCCCTCCCCATAGCACCCCTCTGGGTCATCCCGGTGCACCAGCCCCAAGCATCCTGTATCCTGCATCGAACTAGACTGGCGATTTGTTTCTTATATGATATTATACATGTTTTGATGGCATTCTCCCAAATCATCCCACCCTCTCCCTCTCCTACAGAGGCCAAAAGACTGTTTTATACATCTGTGTCTCTTTTGCTATCTTGCATACAGGATTATTGTACCATCTTTCTAAATTCCATATATATGTGTTAGTATACTGTATTGGTGTTTTTCTTTCTGGCTTACTTCACTCTGCATAATCGGCTCCAGTTTCATCCACTTCATCAGAACTAATTCAAATATATTCTTTTTAATGGCTGAGTACTACTTCATTGTGTATATGTACCACAGCTTTCTTATCCATTCATCTGCTGATGGACATCTAGGTTGCTTCCATGTCCTGGCTATGATAAACAGTGTTGCGATGAACATTGGGGTACACGTGTCTCTTTCAGTTCTGATTTCCTCGGTGTGTATGCCCAGCAGTGGGATTGCTGGGTCATAAGGCAGTTCTGTTTTTAGTTTTTTAAGGAATCTCCTCACTGTTCTCCATAGTGGCTGTACTAGTTTGCATTCCCACCAACAGTGTAAGAGGGTTCCCTTTTCTCCACACCCTCTCCAGCATTTATTGCTTGTAGACTTTTGGATCGCAGCCATTCTGACTGGTGTGAAATGGTACCTCACTGTGGTTTTGATTTTCATTTCTCTGATAATGAGTGATGTTGAGCATCTTTTCATGTGTTTGTTAGCCATCCGTATGTCTTTTCTGGAGAAATGTCTGTTCTTTGGCCCATTTTTTGATTGGGTCATTTATTTTTCTGGAATTGAGCTGCAGGAGTTGCTTGTATAGTTTTGAGATTAGTTGTTTGTCAGTTGCTTCATTTGCTATCATTTTCTCCCATTCTGAAGTCTGTCTTTTCACCTTGCTTATAGTTTCTTTTGTTGTACAGAAGCTTTTAGTTTTATAGATTTTACAAGAAACAGTATATTAATAGTTCACACCACTGTTCGGTAGCAGGTACTTGTTGTTTACCTATTTTATATATAGTGGTGTTGAATTTTTGTGCTGAAAGCATAGAGAGAAAATTAAGTCAGCAAATAATGCATTTAAGAATCTCTGGGGACTCCAACCAGGATAGTGGAGTAGAAGGATATGGAACTCACTTCCTTCCACAAATACATCAGAAATATGTCTACAGGGCTTCTCTGCTAGCTCTTTGTTAAGGAATCTGCCTGCCAATGCAGGAGATGAGAGCTTCCCTGGTGGCTCAGTTGGTAAAGAATCTGCCTGTAATGCGGGAGACCTGGGTTCCATCCCAGGGTTGGGAAGATCCCCTGGAAGAGGGCATGGCAATGGACACCAGTATTCTTGCCTGGAGAACCCCCGTGGACCGAGGATCCTGGCAGGGCTGCAGTCCATGAGATTGCAAACAGTCGGACATGACTGAGTGACTAAGCAGGTACATACAGTGCACAAGATGAAGGTTTGATCCCTGGTCTGGGAAGATCCCACATGCTGAGGAAGATCCCACATGCTGATGTTAAGCCTGTGCACCACAACTGTTAAGCCTGTGCTCTAGAGCCAGAGAACACAACTATTGAGCCTACATGCTACAA